>JALPQI010015281.1:0-25373 GCA_025490895.1 Thaumatotibia leucotreta
CTAAACTACCTAGCTGAACTCTGACCTTTGCCAACCATTAATCTAGGCTTTCACTTATTTAGCGATTTTGAGAACGCCATCAACCAAGCTACAGGTACCTAAGTCACGTGGAATAGTTTAACATGTAGTTTAATTGTCTATATTCAATTTATAGGTAAAAATTTAAAAAGTATAACTAAACTAAAACTAGATGAAATCTAAAATAAAACTAAATAAAATCTAAAATAAATCTAAAACAGGCGCCAGGTACCCAGGACGCAGGCAGTATTTCCTCGCTGGATTGCCAAGCTAATGTGTTGAGCGAGGAAGTTGCCAGCTCTTGGGTCTCCCGTGGCGTATCTGAGTCTCTTCGATAGCTGAAGAGACTCAGAGCGCTAGGACCCCACGGACCAAAGGTCTCGACGCCGAAAGGAACGAAATTATATTCGGCGCCGAGACCACTGTAATTTCCCACCTTGGATTTTTCGGTCGCCTCTGCTGCTGCCGCTGCCCCCGCCGCAGAGGTTCGGTGGAGATGAGACGGGGCTAGCGTGTCTACGCAGGTTGCATCCCACACCAGCACCCGTCCCATACTCCACGGAACCAGAGACATATCATCAGGTCTCTTGCCGTCAGTTTTGGATATGCCGGTCGGTTCTAAGATAGCCGGCACACATAGTTGCCTATTTATTTATTTTTTAATTTGAGCTAGAAAACGCATTGCAAAATGAAAACAGTTGTTCTTGCGAAAATTCATCATAGGGAATCAAGGTTATTTTTACTCTAAGTAAGAGCCAATTATACGTATTTGTAAACGTTATGTACGTTATATTTTTCGGGGTTTGATTACTTTTCCGAATTTATAGGAAATGCAACGGCCTGTGCAGCTAAATCGGTACTGTCGGCAGTGATTATTTCTGCGTAGCTGGAGATCTGGGGTTCGAATCCAGTTGAAGGCATTTGTTTGTGTCACATGAACATAAGGCCTACATGCAAAAACTCGCTATAACCAGAGGTTAAACGAATAGTAGTGTGACTTAACCACTTTAACCAGTCAACCCCGTGTTATTAGGGTAACCCGAGATCGAGTTTAAACTAGGGCTCTCGGTCGTGTCCGGGTTTCGTGTACCCGTTTCCGTGTACCCGTTTCTTTGCTACCGGGAAACGGGTTTCTTACCCGTTGGAAACGTTTAATTAGGAACCGTGTAATTAAGACACGGATACCCGAGTACCTGTGTCTGATCCGCCCTCAATGTGTAGTGGCAGTGGCAATCTAAAATATAGGGACGATTTTATATTTGAACAAAGTATTGAACCGCATTTAACCTGCAACATTACCTGCATTCGTAAAAAACTGCGAATTTTTCGGTAGGTATTTTTTTGTTTCAGACTTTTTAGTAATAAAAACAAAGGTTTTTCCAATATTCAGTTGTAATGGATCCGCAAGACTCAAGCTTGGAAAAGTTTCTAAGTGGATCCGCGGACCCGCGCTTGGAAACGTTTCTAAGTTGGAAACGTTTCTTGGCGTTTCGTGTCGTTCGGGTTCTCAGTACCGCCGGTGCTAAGGATTCGTGTACACGTGTCTGCGGGTAACACGGATACCGGTAGCCCTAGTTTAAACATGCAAAACGTTTAAATTACGAGCAAGTGTGAAATTTCAGTCATCAAAACTAGTTTCTCGAAAAGCCTTTCACAAAGGCTTCTTAACAACTGCGAAGCGTGTCCCATATTTGTTTTTACATAAGTACAGTCGCCATCAAATATATCTTAGCGTCCGGAGTGCTCAAAATATCTCAACACGCCTCTATCGTTATTTTTCTTATTTAGTTTGACAGGTGTGTCACGACCATGTTCGAAAGTTACGGGTTTTCAGTAGTCCCTGCATTAACCTTTTGCTGCGACCATATACATGTATAACATGGACGTCTAACGCCAGCTCAAAAATGCCCCCAAAACAAATTGTTCAATTGTGCCAAGATAGGCACGACATAGCGCTTTTCGTGACACCGCGCATATTTCGGCGCAACACCTTTGACAAATGTTTATTGAATATCGCCAATCAAAACTTTGATGGACCAATCATAACTATTTTTAAATGGCGGTTTAAGTTTTTATAGGTTGCCATTCTAATTCATTGCCGTAATGCATTGAACAGAGGGTGACTATTATCAACTAAAATTCAGGACCGTTTTTGAAATTTAGTATGGCGTGCGGCTTCCATGTTTTATTTGTTCGTAGCCTTTTTGACGCAACGCTGCAATACAAAATCTGTCACTCACGCGCCACGTCAACAAAATGTCAAAACTGAAAATGATATTTGCACACATGCGTGTAGGTCTATATTGCTCTGTGGACTAAGACTTTTATATCGGTCTTTGGCGCTGAATCTACGGTGCCAATATATCTGTCGTCGGTGTCCAAAAGTTTAAGCTTTCTGTATACACTTTGTCTTTCTATATGTATAAAAATATAGAAAATCTTACAAATCTAAATGAGAAATACCGTTATGGCAATAACCTCGTAAGGCCCAACGTCCTATTTTTAGGACAACAAAATTAACTCATAACGCCTCATGACGTCATATTTTCAAATAAAATGAATTTTAGAATTTTATTTTGTAGGCCCCAAAATTAGGCGGACGAGGCAGGCCCAGGCGGAAATGGCGGGACGACCTGGACGCCTTCGCCAACAATTGGCCAGACTTGGCACAGAATCGGGAGCTGTCGAAATCTGAGGTAGAGGCCTTTGCCCAGAAGTGGGACACCCTTACAGGCTAGAAAAAAAGGGCCCCAAAATTAAAAATAAAATATCCTTTTTTATGACACTGGGTTATTATTTGAATTGTCCTAAAAATTAAATGGGCCTTTCGAGGAGAAAGGCGTGTTGAGATATTTTTGAACGCTCCGGATCCGGATGCTACGATATATCTGATGGCGACTATACGAGTAAGTATAATGTATAAAGAAATGGAACATTAAAATGGTCCGTTTTCCCTGGTGCTGTAGAAGTAGGGCAACAATACGCGCTGCCAATTAGCGAGATTAGACGCCCGGTGGCCAGCCTTTGGGAAAGTTCAGGACAGCTTCCATGTATGCCGTAACGTTCGTTAATTTTTATTGATTTCCGTTAAATTAAAGGGAAGCTTATTTAGGTCAAAAATAATCAATTTGTCTAAGAAAGTAGTACCTTAACTCTTACTGTTATTGAGTTATTAAAAAAATAAGTTTAATGACTGAACAAGTGTATTGCAACCTTTATTACATCCTAATGAAACTTATTTTGACATGTGCCGTCAGTTACCTGAGATTTTATTCTTAAGGTTATCTCACACTTGCTATTTCAATTATTATGTATGAAAACGAAAACAAACTTTTTTTACGAATTAAACAAAAGCCGATATACTAGGCAACTTCTATTAATGTCCCAAATAACCTGTCCTATTTAACGGAAATCAATAAAAACACGGTGTATTATCGATGTAGGTGCCAATTTTATCGCCTATCATCTTAGAGAATTGTGTGGTAAAAGTGACGTCATCATCATCATCATCTCAGCCATAAGACGTCCACTGCTGAACATAGGCCTCCCCTCTGCATCCAGCGTGTCTCGGTGACCTTAATAAGGTCGTCTGTCCATCTTGTGGGTGGACGTCCTACGCTGCTACTTTTCGACCCCATCGACCATCTGCTCTGCCTGCAATGTGGCCTGCCCTGCCCATTGCCACTTCAGCTTGCTAATCCGGAGGGCTATGTTAGTAACTGTAATACGGCCACATCTTCCATAAAATTTGATTTTGAAATGTGGCCGTATAGCAGGCACAGGACGATATGCTAGACGCGAATCATATTAACGTTTCCTAGGCCATATCATTGGCAATTCATTTTATCAACAGTTTTATGTAGTTCGATTCTCTATGTTGGTGTCCCACTGTTCGAGAATGGTCTGTCCCCTGGATCTCCTTGACTCCCGATTTAGTGCTTGAAACATGCCGTGCATTTTTCGACATTTAAAAACGCGAGTAACCCGCGTGAAATGTAATTTTAGTAGATGCAATATCATTTTCTATGTCATCATCATCATCATCATCAGCCTATGATAGTCCACTGCTGGACGTAGGCCTCTCCTATTAACTATGCGTATAGACGCATTAGGAGGTAAATGCCCATAATCGCCACGCTGGGCAAGCGGATTGGCGATCGCAGTAATGTGTCCACTATAATGACGCTGCTGCCCATCATCAATCTTTAATCAAATATGGTCAGTGACACTTCAATCCCTTAGTCGACTCTTACGACACCCGCAGGAGGAGTTGGGGTGGTGACAAATGTATTCTTTCTGCCGTCACCACACGGCATACATTTTCTATGTATTTATAGGTAACTATTACATTTATTTACTATTCAAATCAGTTAGACAGCATTACCTACAGTTATAATGTACTGTGAACTACAAAAATACAAAAAAAACACACACACGTGTCATCTCTCTCGTTTATACCCACAACACAAGCCCTAACTGAGCTTACCGTGAGGCTAGTTCGATTTGTGTACCAAAGAATGTCCCATGATATTTCTTTTTACTCGTTACATTGTCACCCTACCGACTCGGAGCTTAGCGCCGCTCGTTATATCGGATCCCGTAAGAGCTTTAAGATTCTCGCATTGTCCGTGGAGCGTGGTCACTGTCTTCTATATATCGCTCTAGTAATTACTTTAAACAAAGCTACGATCGGCTCGATACGATTGTCTTAAGCTTTTTATGTCTGGGGAAAATTTGGGTTTGTGTCTAAGAGATGCGAAGTCCAAAGCTATTCAGGTGGCTCATTATGGTTAGGCGTTAATCGTTTATCGTGCTTCGCGTCACTTTCGCTCTTGTACTTGTTAGAACGTGACGTCGATGATGATAAACGATTAAACACGGAACCATCAGATGCCTACAGATGGGAAACATATACTGTAAGAGGGTTAAAATGGGTAGAGGGAGACTTAAAATGCTTTCGTTGTTGTAAACGTGTATTCTTACAAAAATAATAAAAACCCCTTCTCACTTATCTTACTGTACTGTAAGTGGAAAAGTCTGAATTTGACTGCTGTCCTGCTCACAGGATAAGACAAAAAAGTAACCGTCATCGTTTATGCACTATGAGGTGTCAGGAGGTACTGCCTGGAGCATTTTGTCAACTTTTGTAGCCGCATCATGAGTTGGTTTTGCGTTCTTTTTACTCGGTACGTCAAACTGGCTATCAGTATCACGCTTGCACTGATGTATTGTAGCGAGTATGATGGACTATTTTACGTGTCGAGTAAACACTAACTCAACCCTTACTCATGGTATGGCTACTGTAGTCGTACCATGACTTTGCAAGTATCAGTTACGTTAGTTTTTTCTCGACACGTACAGCACTGGTCTCACTCACTCACCGCGAGCTACTAAGCTATGAGCTATCGGCTATAAACTCGAATAAAATATACACACACCCGTGTAAATAAAAGAGACACGGCGATACTCGCCCGGCGGTGATAGCTGATAGCTGGGCGAGTATCGCCGTGTCTCTTTTATTTACACGGGAGTGCGTATCTTTTGTTCGTGTTTATAGCCGATAGTTCATAGCTTAGTAGCTCACGGTAAGACCAGTGCCTAAAGCAGGCCATCGCGTCCGCTCCAACATGTCAGTGTGAGCGTGATAGAATGCTTTGTGTATCGAGTAAAACCTAACGTCTCCTTTATTTTCCAACTCATGGTACGGCTACTTCCTTTGTTGTTATCATTTCCGAAGTCGCACTTGTACAAAATGCCCAGTAACCGGCCGTAGGGCTATATCTATCTTGAACGTGAGTTCGTTCGAGTCCGGTACAAACTCCAGCTCTCTCAGGCAATACGCCAGTACTGTCTTTGCGATGGCCATGGCGTACCTTTTACCTGAAAAATCAAAATCTACATTAGTCAACGGCTCATACTTAAGTAAAAGAGATGTATATATCATCATAATTCGTCAGCCTCTGTAGCCTAGTTGTTAGTGACCCTGCCTACGAAGCTGGAGGTTCCGGGTTCGAATCCCGGCGAGGGCATTATTTGTGTATTTATTTATCACAAATATTTGTTCCTTGGTCATGGCTGTCTATGCATTTAAGTATCTATATGTATCTTTCTATAATATATATCGTCGCCTGGTACCCACATCACAAGCGTTAATTGAGCTTACCGTGGGACTAGGTCGATGTGTGTAAGATGTCCCAAGATATTTATTTATTTATTATTTAAAATCATCATCATCATCATATCAGCCGAACATAGGCCTCCCCCAAAGATTTCCACAATGACCCGTCCTGTGCCACAGCCAGCGTACATCCAGCGTATGTATATTCGCTGCTAATTGCTAAGTTGGTGCAGCGGTGGGAATAAAATAGAGAAAGGTTGCGAGTTTCGACAGTGGCAGTGTATATTTCCAATACTCAAAGGACTAAGTACGGTATGGAGTTCTAAAGAGTTGTAGCCATCTACATATCCCCACTCCCCACTACAATTTAGTACAGTTACATTGGAATTACCCGGCTAGCCAGATACTGCGTATATGTGTATTTGTTTGTTTATAACGTACCAATGCAAGATACCCAACTAGCAAAGAAGTCATATAAATCAAGAGTTATACGACCTTTAACCATATAAGAGTTTTATAGTCGTTTTTAGTTAACCTGTTAGTCAAATAAACGTTATAAATCTGATAGTTTAGTCGTCCTACCAAATAGTCTAATTACTATGGTAAATAAACGTTTTTGCGACTTAATTATACAACAATCATGTAGAGGTTTTAAAGAAAACGTTTACTTAATGATGTTCAAAGTCGTATAAACGTTTTCGTCTTATAAAGGGTTTTGAAAAAACAGAACCGTCGTAATAAGGTCATTTTTACAACGTCTACATAATTTTATTGTTGTATAAGTGATATCTTAAAACCTTATCTCGACAGTTATATAGCGGTATTGAGGGTAACTTCAATATGACAAAAAGATATCAGCGGGACTGTTATCTACCTTTTATTCAACAGTTGGTTATATTAACGTCAAACAAAAACTTTGAAAAACCTTTAGTTGTTGCCGAACCCGTTATATTCCTTTTATTGAACTATATGTTTTTAAATTGATTTTAAGTTACGGTTATAAAACATCATGCAATTTAAAGTCGATTTGAAATTAATATTACAAAACATCAGTCGCCATTTCGTGAGCATCACAGTACTATTTCAAAGAAAAAAACCATGGACGTTACATCGTGGAAACGGCACAAACGAAGTGGCGGACTAGTAATGGCGGCTTAGTAATGGCGGACAATTTGTAGTCGTTATAAAAACCTTTACTTAAGATAAAGTTATATTTTAGTCGTATAAGTATAAATCCATGACTTGTTCCAAAATGGCTAACCTTAACTATAATAAAATATGAAGAAATATTGTTATAAATTATAATTATTTCGAATATATTAAGAGCGCGACAGCAAAAAACTGTATATCATCATAAACTTTAACAGTAAAGTGACCTTCCCATACGAATTCAGCTCACGCCAAATGTGCAAACGCTCAATATATAGAACAATAATTTCCATTACAAAACTTATAAAATTACCTTGTATTATTTTTCCGTACACTTTTTGTCACACACACCAAGTTTTGCGCGTATCTAAAATAAATGTCAGGAGCAGTTTTATAAATAAAACTTAAAAATGTTTAGATGACTTAAAAGTCCGATAAGCAATGAGTAAGGGTTACACTAAACCTTCTATAAAACAAAATGGTCAGTTATAAAACATTTATTTGATATTTAGGTCGCGTAAAGGTTTTTGTTGTACTCGTTATACAACGTTTTGGTCATTCCTTAATCGTTACAATACCTTTAATAAACGATTTAAGTCGCCATGCAAACCTTTATTTAACCTTTATCTCACCAATAAGTCTTATAATTTGCGCCACTTTCGCCTTTTATAACCGTTTACCTTAAGTTTATATGACCAACCAAATAGGACTACAAGTTATATGCAAAACGTTGTCTCAACTTCTATATGACTATATTTTGCTAGTTGGGATCTTTTCCCATAGCTAAATTTCAGAAAAGCCACAGCAAGAGTTGAGCCGTCGAATCAGTGCCCCGGTCAGACCTCGACCGCGTCAGTACTCCAGTTATGTAGGGACCACAGTCATCCACAGTGGGGATTGCTACGCCAAGCGACGTGTATTGCTATGTCTATAACTTACCAATGCAAGATCTTTTCCCATAACTAAACGGCAGGAAAGCCACAGCACCACAATTATATTGAGATCACCCAGTAATCCACACAATGGGGATTGCTCGACCATGCGATGTGTATTGGTTTGTAACTTACCAATGCAAGATCTTTTCCCATAGCTAAATAACAGAAGAACCGCCGCAAGCGCAGAGCATACAGACAGCAATCCGGTCTGAACATAAGCGTTTCAGCACACCACTTATCAGGCGCCGATCCAGGATTTCGTTCAGGGGGCATTGACTTATAGGTATTTTTTTCGTTTGTAAAAAAACAGCACCTAGGCATACCTAGGTCCAGTGTCAAGGGAGGGGAAGGTGACAAGTGCCCCTATTGCCCCCCCCCCTTAGATCGGCGCCTGAAAGTTATGTTGAGACCACTCGGCCATCTACACAGCGAGGATTGCGCCATGCGATGTCTATTAGTTTGTCTATAACTTACCAATGCAAGATCTTTTCCCATAACTAAACGACAGGAAAGCCACCGCAGGAGTTGAGCCATTCAACCATCGCTCCGGTCGGAATTCCAACGCATCAGAACATCAGTTATGATGAGATCACACTGCCATCCACACAGTGGGGATTACTCGGCCATGCGATATGTATTGGTTTGTAACTTACCAATGCAAGATCCGCCAATAGAAGAACCGCCGCCAACGCTGAGCATCCAGACAACATTCTGGTCTGAACATAAGCGTTTCAGCACACCAGTTATCAGGCGCTGATCCAGGATTTCGTTCAGGGGGGGGGCATTGAGTTATAGGTATTTTTTCGTTTGTCAAAAAACAGCACCTAGGTCCAGTGTCAAAGGAGGGGGGAGGGGGCAAGTGCCCCCATTGCCCCCCCTTGGATCGGCGCCTGAAAGTTATGTTGAGACTACTGAGCCATCTACACAGCGAGGATTGCGCCATGCGACGTCTATTAGTTTGTCTATAACTTACCAATGCAAGATCTTTTCCCATAACTAAACGGCAGGAAAGCAACCGCAGGAGTTGAGCCATCCAACCATCGCTCCGGTCGGAATCCTAACGCATCAGAACATCAGTTATGATGAGATCACCCTGCCATCGACACAGTGGGGATTACTCGGCCATGCGATGTGTATTGATTTGTAACTTACCGATGCAATCTTTTTTTCAGCTAAATAACAGAAGAACCGCCACAAGCGCTGAGCATCCAGACAACATTCCGGTCTGAACATAAGCATTTCAGCACACCAGTTATCAGGCGCGGATCCAGGATTTCGTTCAGGGGAGGGGGGGGCATTGACTTATAGGTATTTTTTCGTTTGTCAAAAAACAACACCTAGGTATACCTAGGTCCAGTGTCAAGGGAGGGGGAAGGGGGCAGTGGTGCCTGCAAGTTATATTAAGACCACTCAGCCATCTACACAGCGAGGATTGCGCCATAATGCGACGTCTATTAGTTTGTCTATAACTTACCAATGCAAGATCTTTTCCCATAACTAAACGGCAGGAAAGCCATCGCGGGGGTTGAGCCGTCCAACCATCGCTCTGGTCGGAATTCCAACGCATCAGCACCCCAGTTATGCTGAGACCACCCTGCCATATACACAGCGAGGATTGCGCTATGCGAAGTGTATTAGTTTGTCTGTAACTTACCAATGCTAGATTTTTTCCCATTGCTAAATGGCAGGGAAGCTGCCGTAAGCGCTGAGCATCCAGCCAACATTCCGGTCTGAACATAAGCGCTTCAGCACACCAGGGTGCTTAGACAAGTTGCCAATCGCTAACGCTCAGTAACATAGCGTAGTTTTCCCTCTCTGTCACTCTTTTTGATATTAGTTAGCAGTTAGCTGCCTTTCGTTTACGATTGACGATTGAGTGTTAGGTGTTAGCGATTGGCAACTTGGCTAAGCACCCTGTTATGTTGAGACCACCCAGCCTAGCCACACATTGAGGACTGTGCCGTCTATAACTTACCAATACAAGATCTTTTCCCATAACTAAACGGCAGGAAAGCAACCGCAGGGGTTGAGCCATCCAACCATCTCTCCGGTCGGAATTCCAGCGCATCAGCACCCCAGTTATGCCGTGACCGTCCCGCGCCTAGCACATTTAACAAACATGATGCTCCTTTCGGGATTGTGTAATGATCTAGAAAGTAAAAAATATGTTTAAAATGTGCAGATGATAATATTATATGTATTTATTTTATTTTATTATATTTAAGAAGGTACAATAACATGATACAAGCAGAATACATTCAAGAGAAAAAAAAGTAGGTATATGAAATAAAATACTGCCTACATCACAATAAAAATTGCACACAACATACGTAATAATCATGCATAAAAAAAAACATTAAATAATATATATGTTTGATATAAGTCTTTATTAGTTACCAACATTAATAAAAAACTTACAATTTAAAAAACAATAACTACTTAAGAATAATATTAACTACAAACTAAATCTTAAAAAATAAATTAGTAAAAGTAATATTAAAATATTAACTTAAATAAAACTAAACCTAAAATAAAAACCCTTGAAAGAGGCTACCCACCCAAACCGCCCCGATTGGTTCCCGACGCAAAGGTGCCCATCACGCTCGCAGCGTTTCCGCGCTGAATCGCGATGGACAGTCTTTGCTCCAGGAACGAACCGGAGCGGGGATCAAGGCCCCTTTCCCGCAGGCGTCGTCCCAATTCCCTAAGGAAGCTCTTGCCCTCTGCGCACCAGCAACCTGTAGTTTCTACAGCTAAGGGCACAAAAATGTACCCCGAAAGCGTTTTATATTTTTCCCTTTTTAAGGACGCCGCATGCTCAGCAGCAGCTGCCGCCGATCGCATGGTGCGGCTAAGGTGGGAGGCGGCAAAATTACTGACGCATGTGGCGTCCCAAAGAAGGCACTTACCCCTTTCCCACGGCACCAGAGTCAAACCGTCAGGCCTCTTGCCATCAGAACGGCTGAGACCTGGCGGTTCCATCATACAAGGAACATTTAAAAAAAAAAATATATATTGGGACATCTTACACAAATCGACCTAGTCCCACGGTAAGCTCAATTAAGGCTTGTGATGTGGGTACCAGGCGACGATATATATAATAGATAGATACATATTACATATAGATACTTAAATACAAAGACAACCATGACCAAGGAACAAACATTTGTGATAAATAAATACACAAAGAATGCCCTCGCCGGGATTCGAACCCGGAACCTCCAGCTTCGTAGGCAGGGTCACTACCAACTAGGCTACGGAGGCTGACAGCCTGGCGGAAACCAATGCTCCACACACATTGGCGGAAACCAATGCTCTTCGTATGATGTCATTAAGAGCGTGGTGCCGTGGGAATCTTCCTGCGCATCGACAACAGCTCAGTGCATGGTGGCCGTTGCTCTCCACCATGGAACCGCAGATGCATAGGTGGGGTTGGCAGACATCGCAGCCAAGACGAAGAGCAACAGCAATCCGCACCGAGTCATTGTCGAGTAGTGTACCTAGGTTCGGCGAGGGAAGGGCGTACAACCCGGCTCCAGATTCTGGCTTCGAAACCGCTAGGAGTCTGGCTCTATCTGAACCTGCAGCGTTTTGTAAGAGGCAGTCAAAGAGCCGTTTAATACCAACCTCATCCCATGAGCGTTGGCGCTCTGGTTTTTCAGGTGTAGGCGCGCGAAGGTTAAGAGCTTTCCAGGCCAATAAAGCGTCGGAAGCATAGGGGATAGAAGCCTTGTCACCATTCCCAGATAACATTTTAGAGACAAGGTCTACAACCCCCGATGCCGACGCTAAAAAGGCCGGAAGAGTCACGTCACCCGCGCGACGTATACCCAGTCCGCCATTGCGAATAGGCAAAGATGCCAACTCCCACTGATGAGGGTCTAAAGAGATATTTAAAACAAGTTCTACTGTCTCTCTTAGGGCGAGGTCGAAGGAGTGTATTCGTTCGGGGTATAACCAAGTAGGTACTGTACGTAGGAAGTATGTAATTCTGGGAACGGCAAAGCAGGTTCTCAGTAATGTAAGTGCTACATGTGCCGAGAGCCTACTGAGCCGTTCTCTTGCCAAAAGGAGAAGATGTTCTCTTTTCATAAAAGCTGAAGGAACGGCATCGGGAAAAATTGGAGAACCTAAAAGATTAAAATTTTGGGTGGACAGTTCTTTAAGGCCGGGAAGTAAAGAGTTGAAAGACAAGAAATATGATTTTGACTGGGCGCTACATGGAAAAAACTCACATTTGTTAGTATTTACTTCGAGGCCTATGTCACTGAGAAGAGGGAGAAGAGTAACCAAATCTTGGCGTACTTCTTCTGGCTTACCTCCGAGAGTACCATCGTCCAAATACCAGACATTCAGTGAAGATTTAAGTCTAGATATAGCTTTTTGTATTGCAAGGCTGAAGATCAGGGGGCCAAGCGGATCCCCCTGCTGAGCCCCTACCTGGGAAAGAATCAGCGACTCATTGTAGACAAGTTTAGAAGGAGAAGAGTAAACTTGGTAAAGGAAAGGGTAAAGTGATGGAACCTTCTGCCTAACTTCTGAAAGAAGGACATCCCGCTCTAAGGAGTTGAAAGCATTTTTAATGTCAAGTTTAATGATAACACAGTCAGCTTTATTTTGATCGAGCACGAAAGCTCGAGTGGCGTGAATTGCAGCTTCGCAGCCGAGTTTTGTACCAAAACCAAGCTGAATCGGTTGTAAGTAGAGTGACATTTCATCACGAACGGCGCCGCAGCCTAACTTGGCAGTCAAGCGACGGAAGATGCTGCCAATAGCAATCGGCCTTATGCCTCCGTCCTTCTTTGCCAGCGCACAAAGAGAAGCTCCATATAAATATGGAGAAACGGTTGGATTCAATTGGCCACTAAGAAGGAAGTTGCATAATTTGGTTAAACATTCCAGCAGACGAGGCCCGTTATCGCCGGCAGACCCAGAAGTAAGCTCTTTCAGATGGGACGGGCGGATTCCATCCAAGCCCGCGGCAGAACTATTGTTAAAGGAACCAAGGGCTTGTGCAACTTCCTCTGGCTTCGTGGTCACGGCAGGAAAGGACTTATCCGGTTCAGGTGGAAACGTCAGCGGACGGGATGGGGCCGGGTGCTTTAATGATAAACTAGCAAGGGTTTCAGGGTTTGGTGGCGCTACTCCGTCGTCAGACATAAGAACCCGAACTGCCCCTCTAAGGTCGCCCTCATAAACTTTCGACTCAATCGTTCTAAGAGTTGAGGGCGGTCTTAAAGCGGCTGTGTCAGCTTCGACGAAAAGGGAATCGACAGCACAGGAAGATTCAATATTCCGTTTGACTTTGGTCGTTAGATTGCCTGAACCGGATTTTTCCGGCGCCTTTAAAGCTGAGTAAGCAAAAGAAAGCAAAGTGAACCATTCTGACGTACCGTTATTAGTGATGCAAGTGTCGATCACGTCGCATAATTTCCCAGCCGCCAGGTTGCGTGCTCCCTTCGGAATGTGACGCATTACACGGACGGACTGTTTGAGAGTGGCAAGGTCGTCTAAACCTAAACTGGCATTGTTGGCAGAGCAAGTTGGCTGTTGTGGCAGATCATTTGTAAGATGTGTAGAGCATTGCGGTAACGTACGGGGTACATTTTTGTGTATATGTCCTATATGAATCTTCAAGCCATGTTCTGAGAAAGTGCGCGAAGAGTTAGGGCAGTAGGGGCATAGTGATGTGCGGGACGAGGCCTGCATTTACTAAAATAAGTATACTAAATAACAAAATAAATTAACTACCTAGTAAAATAAAGTTATGTACATAACTTAAACAGTAATACTATAGGTAGAACTAACTACAAGATAGGGGTAAAAAAACAATATAAAGAAGGATTAGAAGAACGTAGATTAGCGACGGCGCAGGTACAAAGTAGTTGAATCAGGAAATAAATACTTATGCATAAAATAGAAACTAAAATTAGTAAAAAAACAAGCATAAACAATCACTAGGTAAGTCGAAATCGAATGCACCGGAAACTAAGTCAGTAGCACATGCACTTATTTTACACTTTTACTATGTACGTAAAATTATTATTGCAGTTTTAGCATGGTTACAAGCACATATTATTTCTTGTAAACATTTTCTATTATGATTTCATATTTTCTTGGATTGACGTGACGTCTGTCAAGCCGTTCGCCAGAGCGTAGGGGCCAAACACTCGGGCTGCGGTCTTCGCAGAGGAAATTCGCAAGAACTACATCGGCTATAAACCCATGTAGAATGTTTCAACTAAAAAAACTGGTAAAAGTGGCTCAAGAGACTTATTTATAATTTAATTCGGTAAAGAGAATTACTGTGGCTTGTTTTTCCGTTGCTAGGTCCATAGACATTTTTTTTTGATATATATGTTTTTATTCGTCTCGAGGATGTTGGGGTTTGCGCTTTTTACACGTGTTTGCAGACACGTGTAAAAAGGGCCGAGCGATATTCCAAGAATACTCTTCCAGAATAATTGTGACTACGGCTCAGCGTGTGCTACTTGCTGTGCGATATTACCATACCTGGGATAACTGGGGGCAAGTTATAGGGATTTGATATCGATTAAAAAGATGTCGATGTTATTATCTATACATATAATAAAGCTGAAGAGGGTCGAAAGTCTGTACATGGAAGATATTTACAAAAAAATGATGGAGGAGGTCTTAAAATCGATAATAGATCACATTTATGTAATTTTTAGAATTTTTGTCTGTTTATCTGTTTGTCATAGTCATAGTCATTTATTTATAATATTCTAAATATTACATGTCAACAAGTTATTATACATTCAAAATGGTAAAATAAAAAGAAAAACCTAATTATAATGTAAGTTTGTACATGACAATTGTGATTCGATTACATTTTAAAAATAAATGTCATACAATAATAAATTAATTAATAAGGTAGGTACATGTCAATAATAATTCGAAAAACTAATTTGATGTAATTATTCCAGGATTTAAATTATAAAATGTCAGGTAGATTGAAATAATCATTAAAATCATAAAACGAGTGGTGCAGTAGCCACTTCCTTAATTTATTTAAAAATAGTGTTGTGCTACCTGCATTCTTTATCTCCGCTGGGAGCTTATTATAAACCCTAGGTCCAACCTGTGACATGATTTTGGATGACTTGGTCAGTTTTATAGGGTCAGTGCGGAGTTGGTGTTTGGAGCCATGTCTTGTGCGCGTGATCATTTTGCACGGGAACGAGTCCAGGTTTTGGTTGACGTGTTTTGCAACTTCATAAATGTATTGAGAAGGTAGTGTAAAGATGTTGTTTTGTCTAAATAACTCTTGCGCTGGAGTACGAGGCGGAACTAGTGAGATTATGCGTATAGCTCGCTTTTGTAAAATAAAGACACGATGCCATTCAGCAGCCGTTGCCCATAATTCTAAGCCGTAACACATCGAGGAGTGGAAAAGTGCGTAGTAACACGACCGGAGTTCCTTCGGAGGTAGCACGCGAGCTAACCTGCTTAGAGCGTAGCATGAGCCTGATAGCTTTAAACACAAGTTATCTATGTGTGCATCCCATTTCAGGCTAGAGTCCAGTGTAATGCCTAAGAATTTGGAGTTCTGCACTTGTGGTAAAGTAGTGCCATCTATATCTATGCCTAGCGGCGCGGGAGGCCGTCCGCCGAGGTTAATATGGAGAATTTGTGTTTTAAATAGATTTAATACCAATCCATTAGCGCAAAACCAGTTGAGCAGTCTACCGATGTCAGACCTCAAGGAGTCCTCCAGCTGCGGCACTGTGTTTGCCGTGATGATGTTGCACGCATCATCTGCGAAGATGTACATGTCTCCGTCTACTGACTCAGGGAGGTCATTGACCTGGATAAGGAAACACAGATTAGCGAGCGAGGATCCCTGGGGCACACCGATGTCGACACCACCGTAATTCGACTTAACCTGACCATTATTCAAAATAACAGCCTGTTGACGATTTGATAGGAAATCTAGCATTAATTGTAGTGCTGGACCCCTAATACCTAAATGTTCAATTTTTTGTGCTAGCACCTTGTGGTCACAAAGGTCAAAGGCACGGGTCATGTCACATAGCAATATTGCAACTTGACTTGCACCTTCTTTGGCCGCCATGATTTTGTGGACGATTTCGCGTATAACAGTAGTACACGATCTGCACTTCCTATACGCATATTGCTTATTGCTTAACAATGAAAAGGTTTCTAAAAATGTCGATATGCGTTTAGATAGGCCGTTTTCAAATACTTTAGCGATTGCGGGAATTATGCTAATGGGTCTGAAACTTGTAAGGGTGTCCTTAGGTCCCTTGCCTTTGTAAATGGGTACAACTTTGACATTTTTAAAGATAGAAGGATATAATCCGTTTTTAAGTAAGTAATTAAAAATTGAAACAAGATGTGATAATATAGTAGGTAAGGCCACTCGGAGTAGTTTAGTTGAGATGTTATATATGTCACATGTATTTTTACAAGCGATATCTTGTGTTATTATTTTTTGTAATTCCGTTTCAGTGAACTTTTTTAAGTGTATAGAAACATTACTAGGGGTCCTTGACTGGCATAACAATTGTTTAGCTAAGAAAGGATCCGCTGTAGGTGCTTGCGTTGTGGCGGCAGCGGCGAGAAAAAAGTTGTTTACATCATTCGCTAACCGGTTTTGCGAATCATAATGCAGTCCGCAGTTGTCCTTTAGGCTAGATAGGCTGCACTGATTAATTGCAGGTTTCCGGCCGGTGTAATCGTTTACTATTTGCCACATTGACTTATGACTGTTTTTGCTTAGATCAAGGGACTTACAATAGTAAACTCGTTCAGCAGTAGCCAGTGATTCCTCAAGTTTTAATGAATAGGATAAAGTTAACGTAATGAGGTGCGTGTTCGTAGGAAATTTAGTGCACAAATCAATAAGTGAGGTTAGGAATTGTTTTTGCATAATTATGTCATTAGTGATCCATGGGCAAGGCTTGTTGGTTTTTATCGGTTTATTTTTTACCGGAAAACAAATGTCCGTTGCATTATTTAAAATATTAATAATAGATGTCAAGTGATTAATAGGATTATAATTAGATTTAATATATAAAGATGGCCAGTCAATGGAAATCATAATTTGTTTAAAATTGTCAATTTTTTCTCGCGTAAATGTGCGTGTGAACGAATGTGTTGGGTTATTCAAGTGCAATTTGAAAGATATTCTTTGTGCAAAGTGATCGGAAATGTTAGTTTTAATTGAGTGTGTAGTGAAACCGTGCGTGCTCAATATACTATTGATGTATATATGGTCAAGACAAGTGCTCGATGTACCTACTTGACGAGTTGGGAAAGTGACGACTTGTGCAAAACTGTACGACCTGATCAAGTCATCCAATGTACGTCTCTGGAAGGATTCCTGTAAGTAATTAATATTGTAATCACCAACTAGAACGATTTTCTTGTTTTCGTCAGATAATTTGGAAAGTAAACATTCAAAAGCATTTAAAAACAACTGAAAATTACTGAGGTTGGAGTGATAAATGCAGACAATAATGGTATTGCATTTGGATAATTCTATACATGAGGCTTCTAAAATATGTTCAACGGATAGGTTACATATGTCAGTACGTTCGGTAAACAAAATATTATTTTTTGTGTAGATGGCTGACCCGCCGTGCTCCATATTCGGCCTACAGTAGGCAGACGCGAGTTGGTAGGATTGAAAAGCAATGTTTTTAATTTCACAGAGCTTAAGCCAGTGTTCGGTAACGCAAAATATGTCGCATTCCATTTCTTGACGAAGTAGTAGTTCGATGTGTTGTGTCGTGTGCTAAGTCTGACCTGGAACAAATAGGAAGCTGTGCGGTACCCCAGGGTTCAGTAATGGGAAATTACCTTTTTTTACTACTAGTAAATGATATTACAACTGCCTGCGGCGAGTCTGAATACATTATGTATGCAGATGACACTTGCCTTATAGTAAACGCCAGTAATATAGCCGAACTAAAATTTAAACTGAGCTGTGTAATGCAGCGAATATCTAAATGGTTTTCAGCCAACGGAATGCTGTTAAACGCTGATAAAACGAATATTATACATTTTAAATTGAGAAAAAATAACACTCCACTAAATATCGTTGCTAACAATAGCCCTGTGCCGCAGGTAGATGAAACTAGGTACCTGGGTTTCGTGATCGACTCCGGGCTGACGTGGTCGGCGCACTGTGACTACGCTTGTGACAGGCTGGCCTCGGCGTGTTACGCTCTCTCAAGACTGGCACCAACCTTAACGAGTGAGAACCTAAAAAAAGCCTACTTTGGCTATTTCCACTCCATACTCATACAAGGTGTCGATCTTTGGGCGATGTCAGCTAGCCGAGACAGACTGTTTAAGCTGCAAAAAAGAGCCCTTCGCATCATTGACCGAAAACCCGCCGATCACCCAGCTCAGGACCTATTTAGGAAGCACAGCATTTTGACCCTGCCTTGTGTTTACATATTAACGGCGTGTAAATATGTCCGAAGTAGCCTACATAAATATAAAACTTTCGGCGACGTAAACCAAAGACAATCGCGCCGACAGCACCTCCTACTTCCCCCGCGCCGCCGACTAGCGAAGGCCCGCGCGATGCTAGACGTCGTCGGAGTCAACTTATACAACCGTGTTCCCGCACCAATAAAAGATGCACCGTCTGATACTATCTTTGAAAAAAAGCTTAAGAATCTGCTCGTTGACCTAGCCTGCTACAATGTAAATGATTTTTTAAAACGGGACTGTTGACCTCTCTCTAATTATCATTATAATCATAATATATTATATGTCATAATATGCTTTAACAAATGATTCTCAACCTTGTAATAATAGACATACAGCCAATATTTAGATTTAACATAATATAAATTTATCAAACATATTGCTAGAGTTAGTAATAATAACTAGTTTTTGTAATACTGGTACTACCACATAAATATAATAATATAAAATTACTTATACATGTCACAATACGTATATGAAATAGAATGTTAGAATTGTAGTAATGACTTGTAAAAAACCATGTTTTTTATCAATAAAGTATCTGTATCTGTATCTGTATCTTATTTGTGAGGCTTCTAACATTCTGGTGACAGATAGTGAGCAGATTAGTTTCATTATTCCTCGAGGTTATTATCGGGATGGACCCTGGGATTCGAGGATTTCTTGTAGAGAAAGGGCTGCCATTTCTTTCGTGTTCTGGCCACGCTGCGGAAGTCATGAAAGCTTCAAATAGTGAGGAAGGGATTCCTATTTTATATGATTTGTAGTCATTTCTTTTTGATGGTATTTCGCTGACAGTGTAGTGGCCCGTTTTAACTGTGTTAAGATGATCAATAACACTTTGCGGCTTCGATTGTACACAGAAAAAACATCCATGCACGAACTTTAACAAGTCAACACCGGCCAGGTTGGTGTTGGTTGCTGACCCCTTTATTAATAAGTTAGATGTCGTTTTTCGGCGCATATTGTTACCTGATTTGACCGTATCTTTTGGTTTGCTTGGTTGAGGTGTGTTAATATCTTCAATTATTTTTGAAGCACATAACTCATCTTCTTTGTTTTTGATGTAAGTAGTCGTTTTTTTGTTTTGAATCGTCAACGGTGGTGGAGTAACACTGCCGAGTTGAGAGGTCACAGGACTCGCAGGCGTTGAAACCGATTCTATTGGGCGCTCGTTGTCATTGGGTGTCGCTGACGTCGCCGTGAGCGGAGTAGCCCTCTCATTGGCCGCCGCGAGAGCTTTTGTAGCAGCTCTCGTTACTGCACGTTTGATTGGAGGTGTTTTTATTTGCTTGTTAGTAGCTTCCAACTTCGTTATTTGGTCGGACAGCGATTGGATTAGCTTCTGTTGGTCTTGAAGCTTTTTTAATAAATCTTGCACTGTAGCAATGGTACTCACATGGTCTTTTTTAACTGCGAGTAGAGTGTCCTTGTACCTCTTGAAAATCACTTCACTTTCGGAGTTCGGCATGATTTATATAATTTAAAATAGGGAGAGACTGAACAGCTGATGTAACTGACGTTTCTCGTGACGTATCGATTTGTCTGTTTGTCTGTTTATTGCACGGAGCATCACGAGAGAACGGCTGGATGGATTTTAATGAAAACTTCACCGTCGTATTCAGGAGACCTCGGGTCGGGACATAGGATATAAAAAATGGTCAAGTGTGAGTCGGACTTGCAGTAAAAAATTAAAATTACAGTTAAACTCAACCTATCTCAAAAAGTGTAAGAGATATTTTAATCAAACCAGAAGTGGTTGAAAGAGTTCATTACTATGCATGTGTCGTCATCATCATCATCATGATCATCATCATATCAGTCGAAACACATCCACTGCTGAACATAGGCCTCCCCCAAAGATTGCCACAATGACCGGTCCTGTGCCACCCGCATCTAGCGGACTCCTGCATGTGTAAATATATATGTGTAAATGGAACAAATTACAAAAACTGCGTAAATTATTTTAAGAGACATGACCAATCAATTTACAAGAAACACCTTAAATGTAATAGCCTACAACTATTCAAAAGTATCAGCAGACGCGACGCATTTGCCATGACTATTTGAGCAGGCGCTATATTAATAAGTGAGGACTGCATTCTTCAACCCTCAACAATTTATCAACACCATTTTTCTCAGAACTTTATATCCCGTACTTTAAAATAATTGAACAAGGGCACACTTTCAACAGTGATATCTCCAAAACGATCCGCTTAAAGAAAAAAGTGTCTGTAATTATTGAAGACGTTTCTTTTGATGTCTCATACGCTTACGATTATGTACAGTCGAGTTCATAAATATATGAGCAAATCCAAGGCTTCAAAAATAAATGAGCATAGAAAGATACATATTATTATGCATCTGAACAAATTTACCAATCAAAAATATGTGTACATATTACCTGTCAAAATAATCCCAGTATGTGTCACATTAATATTTAGCAACTGAAAAGTAAAAATTATATACTTGTAACTATGTGCAACTTCACAAATATCAACGCAAAACCTTTTTCGTATATTTTGACAGTCATCAAAAAAAGTATCTTCGGCTCTGTTAGACTGACAGCGTGGGTTAACCCCTCGGGCCTTCGGCCCTCGGGATCGCGTGAACTGTGTTCTCGAACCTACGACCCTCAGGTTCATAGACTGACAGCGAAGGTTAACCTCTCGGGCCTTCGGCCCTCGGGATCGCGTGAACTGTGTTCTCGAACCTACGACCCTCAGGTTCATAGACTGACAGCGAAAGTTAACGCCTCGGGCCTTCGGCCCTCGGGATCGCGTGAACTGTGTCCTCGAGCCTACGACCCTCAGGTTCATAAACTGACAGCGAAGGTTAACCCCTCGGGCCTTCGGCCCTCGGGATCGCGTGAACTGTGTTCTCGAGCCTACGACCCTCAGGTCCATAGACTGACAGCGAAGGTTAACCCATCGGGCCTTCGGCCCTCGGGATCGCGTGAACTGTGTTCTAGAACCTACGACCCTCAAGTTCATAGACTGACAGCGAAGGTTAACCCCTCGGGCCTTCGGCCCTCGGGATCGCGTGAACTGTGTCCGAGCCTACGACCCTCAAGTACATAGACTGACAGCGAAGGTTAACCCCTCGGGCCTTCGGCCCTCGGGATCGCGTGAACTGTGTTCTCGAGCCTACGACCCTCAGGTTCATAGACTGACAGCGAAGGTTAACCCCTCGGACCTTCGGCCCTCGGGATCGCGTGAACTGTGTCCTCGAGCCTACGACCCTCAGGTTCATAGACTGACAGCGAAGGGTAACCCTTCGGGCCTTCGGCCCTCGGGATCGCGTGAACTGTGTCCTCGAGCCTACGACCCTCAGGTTCATAGACTGACAGCGAAGGGTAACCGCTCGGGCCTTCGGCCCTCGGGATCGTGTGGCCTGTAGCCTCGGGCTTACGGCCCTCGGTTTGTTAGGCTGACAGCGTGGTTTTAACCCCTCGAGCCTTCTCACGATCGTGTGAACTGTGTCCTCGAGCCTACGGCCCTAGGGTCCATAGACTGATAGCGTGGGTTAGATTCGGGCCTTCAGTCCACGGTTTGTTAGACTGACAACGTGAGTTAACCCCTCGGGCCTTCGGCCCTCGGGTTTGTGTGGATGGTGACCTTACTCCTGCAGCCCTCCTGTTAATATACTGGCAGCGGGTATTAATGCCTCGGCTTTCGGGTTCGTTTAGACAGGGGCCTCGGGCCGCCGATCCTCGGGTTGATAATCTGACAGCGTGGGTTAACTCCTCGGGCCTTCGGCCCTCGGGTTCGTGTAGACAGTGGCCTCGTGCCTACGACTCTCGGGTTGATAGGCTGACATTGTGGGTTGACTCCTCGGGCCTTTGGCCCTCGGGTTCATGTGGGGAGCACTTGATTGATCCGATTGGCTACAGGATATACTGAATGCTCCAAGCTTCTTACAGCTTAGCATCGACCATAAAACAACATTTCGTCATAAGCCCGATTGGGATTTGGCCCTAACTCGAAGCTCGGTTTCAGCCTTCGTGGTCTTGACGCCTCACCTTTGAGCCTTGGGCCCTCAGGCTCGGTTTGTTTAATTACTGCATATATTAAATGCTTGGCACTATGTCTCGGTCTCGGCCATAAAGCCAGTATTTCATGAAAAATACGATCGGTCATCGGCACTGCTAGGAACTCGCCCTTTGCAGCCTTAACGCCTCGGCTTCGGGCTTTCGGCCCTCAGGGTCGACTTATTTGAATACTGAACAAATATTATATTGAATGCTAGAACGCGTCGGGCTCGGACCACTGTTCTGTTTTCTCATAGTTCGGCCTACGACCTCCTTACTCTGTATATTTGACATGTATTTTTATTGTTTCTGTGATTGGGTCAGCCCTCCTGCTGCAAGGCCGAATTGCTTGGGCCCCTGGAGTGAGTTTCCGGGCCTTCAACCCTCTGCTGGATCGGCCTTCTTCCTCCCAACCTAAAGTTCGCCCTTCGGCCTTGCTGAACTACTCGGGATTTAAACTTTTCGCCCCAGCACATCTTAGATTATTTTCCAACTTTTTCCGAATATTACTCTTTTGGGTTCCTCGACTCAAAGCCTGGCGATAGGTTTTTGCATACACTGCAACTATGCATATACTGCACTGCGCTTACTGCCACGCATTCAGCAACTGAAGTCCTCCGGTTAACTAAGGGTAATCCATGCTATGATGATGACTTTTATGATGCTCTCAAGCCTCATCTTAATTTTTACCCTCAACTCCTTACTTACACTATGCTTATGCTTTTTAGAATACGTATAATTTTGGCGTTTTGAAATACGACTATCATTTTGTTTGCTGAGGGAAACCACATTATTTTACTACCTTTAGAGATATCAAAATTTGAGTAGTATTTGGAAGTTAACCTCAAACGATAGGTACCTAAACCATTTATTTCATTGTGTATGATATTAATTTCTTTGCTACACCGAACACAATACGTTTGTAACTTGGCTGTTAATCTGATATCTTATCACCAAAAGGACCAATTCTAAGAAACCCATTTACCAGACATACATTTGAAAATGTACAACACAGATCACCGAACAGCACGCGTGCGAAGTCGCGGGCACAGCTAGTAATAAAATATGTGCTTATTGAACATTCTCCATTACAGTACAGAGGTTCGATGTCATATCTGATATCGGGCCTCTTGTATGCAGATGTCATTTTAATCAAAATGATAATTTAAATATTGATATCTTAATATTAATTGTATATTTTGAAAACTATTTTAAAATACACGCATAACTACCCGTTTAAAAGTATTTTTTATTTTAATTGAAGAGTAAGTACCTATAATTTATTTATGCCGAATAACATTTTGATGTTGTCATTTACAGCAACATCGATATATTTTTAGTCGATAAAATATTTCGCTACATCACTTTCGTATAAATGCCCTGAGTTATCCCAGGTATGCTTATAATATCAAAAATGTAGTATTACATTTCACATATGTATTATAATTATCACATCATAGTCCTATAGTTTGTTACGCGATTGACGCGATGTGACGGGATCCGCCGTTCTCTTTTTTTTTTTTGACGGAGTGGTAATGCCTTTATGCACCGTCCCCCCAAGATACGGGAAGATGGGGGGGTGTGTGGGGCTCGCATTCCCGGGCCCTTCTCCTAGCGAGAAGGGGGGGGGGGATGCCTTATCCACTAATTCTACTCCGGCGTTAGGATACAACAAACTTACTCAGTTTGAGATCGTGATGTGCCTCTCTCGCCACCACGGGTAACGGCGGGTAGAGTCGCAGGGTCTCGCAGATGACCGCCTCGCAGTACGTCATCGAAGCCAGGTCTTTCTTCTCCACTGGTCGTTTGCTATTGCCAAATATAGACTGGAGTCTGAAAACACATGAAACAAGTTTTGTTAGTAGGTAGGTGCTTAGGCTTCTACATATTGCTACAATAACCGTATGTGTTCATTGAGTTTCATGGCGCGAGTTCTATGACCGTCTCCACCTTGGTCATGGGTCATCGAGGGATAATGTCACGTGAAGTTCTAGAAGAATGTCAAATTGGAATCTAGGAGGCAATAGAACTTACTCAGCATAAACCTTCTCTTGCACCCTGGAGTTTCTGCTTATGACAAGGATGGCGTACATAAGAATGGATACTGTGGTCTCCTGTCCCAGATGACCGTGTGCACTTTTTCTCATATCTGGACATGGGTCTTCGAGGGATTTGACAAGCTAAGTTCCAGAAGAATGTTAAGGAAAGATTGGAATCTAGAAAGCAACAGAACTTACTCAGCATAAACCTTCTCTTGCACCCTGGAGTTTCTCCTTATGACAAGGATGGCGTACATGAGAGTGGATGCTGTGGTCTCCTGTCCCCCCACTATGACCGTGTCCACCTTGGTCATCGGGTCATGGGTCATCGAGGGATATGTCACGCGAAGTTCTAGAAGAATGTCTAGAAAAATTGGAATGGAGGCAACAGAACTTACTCGTCATAAACCTTCTCTTGTACCCTGGAGTTCCTCCTAGGTACTCATGACAAGGATAGCGTACATGAGAGTGGATGCTGTGGTCTTCTGCCCCCCACTATGACCGTGTCCACCTTTGTCATCGGGTCATGGGTCATCGAGGGATATGTCTCTCGGAGTTCTAGAAGAATGTCAAATCGGAATCTAGGAGGCAACAGAACA
>JALPQI010015282.1:0-32187 GCA_025490895.1 Thaumatotibia leucotreta
AGAGGATACATGTCCTTTATATTGAACCTTATCACGTTACCATAAGACTCACTAGATAGGTTCAGACAGAACGGCTTCCAGCACATCGACTATGAAACTTCTAGAAACTTCTATGAGCGCTCTGCAATTGTTTATGATATCCATCTCACTCAAACACATGCAACTCATAACTAGCCAAGTTGAGACAGAACATCCTCCAGCAGATCGACGAGAGAATTCTATGTGCGCGATTCAGTTGTTCCTGATATCCATCCCACTCTAACACACGCAACTTATAACTCGCCAGGTTGAGACAGAACATCCTAAAGCAGATCGTCGAGTTCTACAATCGCAATGCAGTTGATTATGACTCCCATCTCACTCTTACACACGCAACTCACAGCTAGTCAGGTTGAGACAGAAGAGCCTCCAACTGAAAAGCGCGTGTGGGTGCAGGGGCGCGGGGGCGGTACTCGGTGACCAGAGGATACATGCCCTTATATTGAACCCTATTACGTTAGCATAAGACTCACTAGATAGGTTCAGACAGAACGGCTTCCAGCAGATCGACGAGAAACTTCTATGAGCGCCCCGCAATTGATAATGATATCCATCTCACTCTAACACATGCAACTCATAACTAGCCAAGTTGAGACAGAACATCCTCCAGCAGGTCGACGAGAGAATTCTATGTGCGCGATTCAGTTGTTCATGACATCCATCCCACTCTAACACACGCAACTTATAACTGGCCAGGTTGAGACAGAACATCCTAAAGTAGATCGTCTAGAGAGTTCTACAATCGCAATGCAGTTGATTATGACTCCCATCTCACTCTTACACACGCAACTTACAGCTAGTCAGGTTGAGACAGAAGAGCCTCCAACTGAATAGTGCGTGTGGGTGCAGGGGCGCGGGGCGCGGGGGCGGCGCCGTGGCCGGCGCGGGGAGGGGGACGGAGGACAGCCACATTGTATCACCGATTGTGCGGTATTCGTTGATCTGGGGAAGAAAATGATATTGTTAAGGTTAAAGCATTAGATATCTTTGGTTTTCTTGAAAAGGTAATTTACAAGGACTCGTAGGCACATACAAGGCGCCCACGAGGAAAGGGAAAAATTCTAACAGCATGTTCCTGGGACTAAAAGAAGCAAAAAATGTTAAATGAGATTTGGTCATCAAATCTGCAAAAAAAATTTTTTTTTGGTGTTTTGAATACCTTAATACACAAAAAAAGGATTTTAATAATCAAACGCAAAAAATGGACTTTAAATTTTTTTTTACATTTTCTAGGTAATTAAAAATATGAAATTTTACCTTCCAATAAAATTAATATTATGTTTTCTGAGACTTCGGAGATCTTCAGAATGTGAGAGAGCGTAGCGTCTCCCAATGACCGATAGATGCCGCTAGCGTCTATGAAGCCGCTCCACAGCCCGTAGCGCGCCGCTGTGACGTAGTTTCCGCTCAAACAGCTTCCTGTAACCAACCAGCTCGCACCCGGCGACTCGCCGCCATTTCATTGTTGAGGAGAATGTAAAGGTTGATAAAATATTGCCACCAGGAAGGCATTATCCAGATCTCCGAAGTCTCAGAAAACATAATATTAATTTTATTGGAAGGTAAAATTTCATATTATGTGTTTCGTTCGACTTCGGAGATCTTTAGAATGTGAGACCTGTCTATTATCTCCTGGTGGCGAGTCAGCGGGTGCAGAAATGTTAGGGCTCTACTGCCCTAAAACCAACCAATGAATTTTGACGTGTAGTCAATAAAATTAAGAATACATGATGCATCGTTTTGCATTCAGAGGTTAAGAATAGGCTCAAACGAGGCTTTTCGGTTGGGTTGACATGCTATTTGCATACATCTACAGAGTAGATATCCGCAGATTATATATAGAACTTACTCATCCGCAGTTTTTACACATAAGTTTCACATAACATTTTCGGTAATTTATACGAATTGACACGTCCAGAATACCGGGTTCATATTTTGATGTTATCTAATTTAGAACGGAATTTCAGAAAGGAAATAATTAAGTGAGAATTATTAGAATAATTGCCTACGTATAATACGGTACAGTGTAAGGTCATGGACTCTAAACTCGGTATTAACATTCCATATGTGGGTTTCTCTCTGATATGTCGTACAGCTGTTCAGATTAAAACTAGTATTCTTTAAGCGTTTAATCAAACAGGCACCTTGAAGGCGAAGGTTTCGCCAAATAAATACTTTACAAATAATATTAATCAGAGATTATCGTTCGCTACGCTAAATGCGATAAAATATGAGAGGATATTTTCGTTACTTGATTTGATGAGACAACTGGCAGACGATGTTATTTTTAGCGTACCACGATGACTATTTTCCATATGGGCGTACCTGTTTTTACTTTGGAGAAACGCCAACGGAACACCAGCAGACTTTTTTGATCTGGTCAGTCAGCGTCGGTGTAGCAGCGTTCCGCTTACCTCAACGCATCGTGCGTTCAGTTAGGGCCAGTAGACTGAGACATACTGTGGCACGTGAACGTTTGAGGTGAGCGAACAGGTCGATGGACGGGGTACCCTAGCGGGTGAAGATCTGCTCAGTGGCCTCCGGGCGCTGGTGCCGCTCGGGGGCGCAGAGTCCCCTAGCTCGTCCGTCGACTTCCTGAAAGTACCGACCTGTAGGTATATGAACCGAACTGGTTCCGTAAGTTCTGAACTTGTAGTGCGTAGGCAATTCCCTGATGCCAATACTTTCTGCGTTGGTCGTTGTAACTAATAATCATACTAACTATCGATCTCCTCAGGTTCTCCTTAAGTTTTTTTTTTTTTTGGAGTCGCAGTGCAAGTTCCCTGTTGGAGACCATGCACCGGCTTCCTGTTGAGGACCGACTGAGAATGCGGTGCGTTGATCAATATACTCAGTATAGTGTTTCCTTCTTACCTCGATATGAACGTATTTTATTACGTTCTTAATTCACCATGGGAGATTCCCCCAAGAGTCCGGTTGGCAGATGAGATGGGAGCTGGCATGGGACTCTGTAATCGCCCGAAGCAGTGTTAGGGCCTGCGATAGTGCAACCAGCCTCCATGGACGCCCAAGTTCGTAAGGTTGAGTCCGTCTAGGAGCGCACGACGTTGGACGCGAGACAGGCTGTCTCGCAACCAATCATTTACCTTATTTTCCCTGCAGGACGCAAATGTTGTGGCTATGGTTTGAGTAAGGATTGTAACGTATTTCAGGTAGTATATTTGCTAACCTAGGTTGATGGGGGTCGATCTGGTAATCTGTACTACTTTTTCGACTGGATTGCTATCAGGAAATAGTCTTGATAGGTGATCAAACGTTGGTCAGAAATGTATCATGTGGACGCAGTCACGGACGCATCCAATTGTTTACTTACAAATAATATTAAGTATACTAAAACTGCCCAGGACCGGAGTCAGAGGTGAACAGTCGTGTTGGGGACCAGGACTTTCTTTGGGTCGTAGCGCTAGAGGAGTAAGTAAGTTCAGCTATTAATATGGGAGACCTTTAATCGGCTCTGGGAAAGAATAATCTGTGTAGGAATAGCACCGGGCATAGCAATACGCTTAGATAAAAACGAAGAATTTATTTTCTGTGACGAGTAAATATACCGGTGTTTCGAGCTATCTCTCCATGGCCTCTTTCCTCGTGCAGCTGTATCTCGAGCTCGCTTACGATCGGGGGTTTTTGTCCCAAATTTGTTTATTGCCCTCGGAGAAATGGTTCGTTTTATGAGGAGGACCCCGTATAGTTGGAGAACGAGTGCGAGTAGAGAGATTATAAGAGATCAAACATTTGTAGAATAGTTTGAGATATTACGTTACAGATTCCATTCATTGTCGAACAGGTCTTCGGTTTGGTGCAGTGTGCACTAAGTATTCCTGCTTCTGCTGTAGAACAATAGGACGCAGTTCCTTGTGACTCGGTCAGCCACTACAACGGATCCTCGATCGAGAACGAGGGGTTTGCAATCCCCCAGCTGCAGTAGGCACGTGTATGTCTATCAGGAACACCCGAAACAGGAGCACCAGACTGTGGTTTGCAATGCTTCCGCTCGGCAGGCGGCGCCAGGGTGGTTGCCGGCATCAGCTTGGTTACTTACGTGATATGGGGGGGCCAAACTGACAAGAGTCGTTGGCGCTTTCGCGTTGGGCAGAGCTTCCGCCGTATGGCGAATATCGCGGGCGGTGGCGTCATCCGGCCAGTTGGCAGCCGGCAGCGAGGCGTTATCGTGGCGTCATTGTATCGGCTTGGCGGGCCACTGTAGTTGCACAATGAACTTCATCGGACCAATTGTATTCTGACTTGTAGCGCCATTGCGGTGGTCGCGTGAATGTAGCGGTTTCGTGATCGGCAGCAACATGGAGGTGGGTTATACCGCCATGCCTGGACAGCATCAGCATCGAACGGCAGTATTATTACCTGTAATGTCATCATGGTGACTATAATTTCGTGGCCAGCGGTGTCCCGTGGCACCCGGTGAGGTCAATACCGATGGTGCCGTCGCGACGACTAGTGAAGTCGGGATCGGTGTCGTGGGTGCGGCAGCCAATGAGGCGAGGACCGGTGGCACCGTTGTAGCGCCCAGTGAGGTCGGGATCGGTAGCATCGTAGTGGCACCCCGTCAAGAAACGGGATCGGTGGTGCCGGCATGGCACTCAATGACGTTAGTACCTGTGGCACCCACGTGGCGAGCAGTGAGTTCAGGACGGGTGGTGCCCACGTGGCAGCTAGTGACGTCGGGGCCGGCGGCACCTACATGGCGTCAGTGAGGTCAGGGCCGGTGGTGTTCACGTGGCGTTCAGTCGCGTCGGGACCGGTGGCGGCCAGCGTCGGGACCGATGGCGTCCCCGTGACAGCTAGCGACGTCAGGCCCGGTGGCACCAACATGGCAGCCAGTGGAGTCCCCGCCCCGGTGGCACCGTCGTGGCGGCCAGTGAGGTCGGGATCGGAGGCGCCCCCGTGGCGGCCAGTGAGGTCAGGATCGGTGGCGCCCAGGTGGCGGCCAGTGAGATCAGGACCGGTGGCGCCCATGTGGCGGCCAGTGAGGTCGGGATCGGTGGCGCCTAGGTGGCGGCCAGTGAGATCAGGACCGGTGGCGCCCATGTGGCGGCCAGTGAGGGCAGGATCGGTGGTGCCCAGGTGGCGGCCAGTGAGATCAGGACCGGTGGCGCCCATGTGGCGGCCAGTGAGGTCGGGATCGGAGGCGCTCCCGTGGCGGCCAGTGAGGTCAGGATCGGTGGCGCCCAGGTGGCGGCCAGTGAGATCAGGACCGGTGGCGCCCAGGTGGCGGCCAGTGAGGTCAGGACCGGTGGCGCCCACGAGGCGGCCAGTGAGGTCAGGATCGGTGGCGAACATGTTGCGGCCAGTGAGGTCAGGATCGGTGGCACCCATATGGCGGCCAATGAAGTCGGGACCGTTGGTGCCCACGTGGCAGCCAGTGAGGTCAGGATCGGTGGCACCCACATGGCGCGGTGGTGCCCACGTGGCAGCCAGTGGCGACCACGTGGCGGCCAGCGCTCACGTGGCAGCTAGTGAGGTCAGGACCGGTGGCGTCCACATGGCGCCACGTCAGTCTCATCACAACATTCGTCGCTATCCGCAGACTAGACTCCTTGGGTTAATAGAATATCATTAAGCTAACTCACCATTCGATCCGAGAGCGGAAAACGTAAAGAGTACCCAGGTCCAGCTGCAGCTCCCGGCGGCGGCGGCGGAGCGCGGGGTGGCCCCCGGCGCGCCCGGCCGCGGCGGCGACACGGCGGCGCCGGCGACGTGCCGGCGCGCGAACCGCCCCCGGCCGGCGGCGCCGCGCTGCCCGCGGCGACACGATGATCGCGATGCACGTTTCCTCTCGTCGGGTGCGGAGCGGCTTACGTTACCGTATGAGAAGTAACGCGATTAAAAACACGCGTTAATCGGACGATTTCCTACTTTAAAAATCTCGGAAACGCCTACGACTGAACGACGGTAACGTTTAAAACACGATCGTGGTCGAGAACGTATTTCGCCAGAAAAAGTGGGTAGATCGAAGTCACTCTTTGAAAATTGCGCGACGGACGTTATCGGTTCGAAAATACTTCGGGAACTCGATTATTCGAAATGAAATTTTAAAATTCGAATCTTAAATTTTCGTCGTAAATATTTAACGATAGACCACTTTCTTGACGATTAGCGAAACACTTCAAATTACTTCCTTAAAATAACTTTTCTGTTCGAGCAGAAGTTCCGAAATATAATTACTGGGAATTAAGTCGATCGAAAAGTTAAAGACCACGTGTCGAATTTAAATAAAAATATGCGGACCTTCGGCCAAGACGGTCGACGAAACAATGAAATGGCGGCGAGTCGCCGGGTGCGAGCTGGTTGGTTACAGGAAGCTGTTTGAGCGGAAACTACGTCACAGCGGCGCGCTACGGGCTGTGGAGCGGCTTCATAGACGCTAGCGGCATCTATCGGTCATTGGGAGACGCTACGCTCTCTCATATTCTGAAGATCTCCGAAGTCGAACGAAACGCATAATATTTTTGTTCATTTGATTTCTGTCAATTAAGTGCGACAAGACTAAGACAAAATGGTGACAAAATCGTTTCCTAAAATGCGTTTATCATAGAGCGTATCAGTCTAAAACGGTTTTAAGAAAAAATCTAATTTTCTCATAACATAGACTGAATCCAGAAAACTTCATATGATATTTTTAACTTCATTTGGTCAGAAATCCGCTGTTGAATTTTTTCCCTTTCCTCGCGGGCACCCTGTATATACAAAGTGACAGAAAATATCTATGAGTGACTATCAAAATAGCTGTAAATGCAAACTGATATCAAAGGGCCGCTTATGCACCATAATCCATGATTATGCCATCGTTTCATTCATTCCAGTGCCAAAAGTAAATGAGTGGGACCGTAACGGCTGATGGTTAGTCATGTGGTGACGGTAGTAAGAATACATTTGTCACCACCCCAACTCTTAACACAGGTGTCGTAAGAGCCGATTAAGGGATTAAAGTGTCACTGACCATTCTTGATAGAAAAATGAGCAGCAGCGTCATCACAGTGGACACATTTTTGCGATCGTCGATCCGCTTGTATGCATCATCATCATCATATCAGCCGAATGACGTCCACTGCTGAACATAGGCCTCCCCCAAAGATTGCCGCAATGACCGGTCCTGCGCCACCCGCATCCAGCGGACTCCTGCGACCTTCACCAGGTCATCGGTCCACCTTGTGGGGGGCCTACCCACGCTACGCCTTCCGGTACGTGGCCGCCACTCAAGAGCCTTTGCGTCATCATAGTGGACACATTTTTGCGATCGCCGATCCGCTTGCCCAGGTTGGCGGTTATGGGCATTTACCTCCTAATGCGTCTATACGCATAGTTAATAAGAGAGGCCTACGTCCAGCAGGGCATTTCTCAGAGCGTAAACGGACATCTCATTCATCTGGTCACGTTTTTTTGGAAGTGGCTGCATCTTTTTGTATCATTTCGGTCATCAGATACAGCACCCGTTTCTCTATAAGACAACCAAAACCAACCTCAAATCATTCAGCCACTTCCAAAAAAACGTGACCAGATGAATGAGATGTCCGTTTACGCTCTGAGAAATGCCCAGCTGTGGACTGAGATAGGCTGATGATGTAATGATGTGTAAGAAATGTCAAATCAATCAAATCAAATCAAATACATTTATTTGCAAAAATACAGTGATGTAGGATGTTACAATTCATGTCATGTGTAGCATGTATTTTGCTTGCAAGCAAGCGTGCAAATATTTTGTCAATTCTAAATAATTAGCAATATAATAAAAAATAATAATAATCCATAGTCAGTTACTAGAAAGTCTAAATACAAAATGTTACAATTTAATGTCAGGAATTATTTTTAAAATCTAAATACTGCTTAGTGCTGTAAAAACACTTGTCGAGAAGCCAGTTTGAAAGGGTGCGACCGAACTCATTATCATTATGTAACTTAAGATGCTCTGGTAAATGGTTATAAATCTTAATGCACATATTGAATACATTTTTATCGTATGTAGCCTTTTTACTAATGGGTTTGTTCACACGGAGCATAGTTTTTGAGCGTGTTTGTCTTTGAACAGTTTCGGTTCTTAGTGTAAAAAATGTAGCATTGGACCTCACAAAAATGTCACTCACATCAGGATCCTCAACATCGACAGGATTGAGATGCAGATCTGCGATCCCGTTGAGGTGGTCGAAGACCTTCTCCCGGATGAGGTCATTGCACTCGCTCTCCAGATAAGGGTCCGCGAAGAAGTGCCCTGAGCCGATCACGAAGAGTTTCCCTGAAGAAAGGAAGGAGTTTTTTTATATCATCATACAAGCGCTTGTGGTCGAGCGGTAAAAGTAGTAAGTCCGCGTCGTACTAAAGTACATTGTGTATTAAGGGCGGTAAATAAGACTTCGCGAGAAGAACGAGTGTGATAGTAAAGCCCAAGCCGAGGGCGCGGGCTTTACTTCACACGAGTTTATAATTTTTGTACCGCCCGTGGCACATAGGTACAATGTTTTTCATCACACTATGAGGCAAAAAAACAATATATTTTCACAAAACTACTCTAAAATGGTCTAAATCATTTCTCAAAATCAGGGATGAAATTTCGGCTTGCGCTAGTGCGACGTAATGTTGTATGAAAATCCTTGACGGCCCTAGGGTGTAATGACGCATCTACGGCGCGCATCGCCGCAGCGCATTGGCGCACTTAACGAACAGGTGTGATGAAAAGGTTTTTTTTTTCGTATTTCGTAGAGTGGGGGATAGAATGAGCGAATGCTTGGTCTAAATGCACCCCCAAACCGAAACAGCAGTGCAAACACTGATATTTAGCGGCACGTTAACGGGTAAGACGGTGGTAGCTATCCGGGCGGACCCTGCACGAGGTTCTACCACCAGCAAAAGGTTTCTTGTTCAATAGCCGTATGACTTTGCAAGTATCGGTAACGTTAGGTTTTACTTGATACGCAAAGCAGGCCATCGCGCTCGCTCCAATATGTCAGTGCGAGCGAGATAGAATGTACAGGTGTAGTGAGAAATTACTTGCCTTCGGAAACGTTCGTAAACACATGCTGTTTCAGGCAGTGTCACCGAGTCTGACTGAAGTAGCATGACAGCTATTACTGTCAGTCTCAGTGAGATAGACTGAAACAGCATGACGTTGACGAACGTTTCCGAAGGCAAGTCATTTCTCACTACATCTGTAGTACGTATCGAGTGCGTTACTTATGCCGTGTGGTGACGGCAGTAAGAATACATTTGTCACCACCCCAACTCCTCCTGCGGGTGTCGTAAGAGTCGACTCAAGGTGCGTTCAGACCGAAAGAGCATTCGCTGTTCTATCCCCCGTTCTACGAAATCAACCAATCACGTTTTGTGTAATGATCGAATTTCGTAGAGTGGGGGGTTAGAATAGCGAATGCTTTTTTGGTTTGAATGCACCTTAAGCATTAAGGGATTAAAGTGTCACTGTCCATTATTTGATAAAAGATTGATGATGGGCAGCAACGTCATCATAGTGGACACATTATTGCGATCGCCAATCCGCTTGCCCAGCGTGGCGATTAAGGGCATTTAATGCGTCCACGCGCGCACGCGTGTGGTGACGGCAGTAAGAATACATTTGTCACCACCCCAATTCCTCCTGCGGGTGTCGTAAGAGTCGACTAAGGGATTAAAGTGTCACTGACCATTATTTGATAAAAGATTGATGATGGGCAGCAGCGTCATCATAGTGGACACATTACTGCGATCGCCGATACGCTTGCCCAGCGTCGCGATTATGGGCATTTACCTCCTAATGCGTCCATGCGCATAAAGTAGCGGCATCGAAAGAAGTCGTTTTTGACGTTTGTTTGCACATGAAGTTCTGTAAATGTTCACAGTTAGTATAATGGAGCAAATGTCAAACTTTATTGTTGCCTGTACGGAATAGTGATGTTACTACTGTTGCTGCAATTTACCGATAAATCAATCGAAATAAATAAGTAAACCTTTTTTTATGGAGGTACGAATAATTGCTATAATAGTAGATACGCACATATTTTCTAAAAGTTTGTCATGGTTTCGACAGGTCCTCGCGAGCCCGTGTGCCCGGTGGATACGCGGCTTTACACTGTGTTGAACTTGACAACCAGATAAATGTCAAAATTGTTATAAAATCACGTATAATTTTATTTTTCGTAGAATAATAATTTATGTACCACTACGTTATTTATCACCTAGATGTGCTCTGATTTTAATAAATGGTTTCAGTGAGTTTATATACTTTACTAGCTGCCCGGCGTACTTCGTATCGCCTTATACCTGAGGCCCATTTCTCGAAAGCTTGTAACTTGTAATACAAGCGGAAGTCCTTATCTAATTAATAGTGTCAAAAAGAGACTTCCACTTGTAATACAAGTTACAAGCTTTTGAGAAATGGGCCTCTGGAGGCGCAAAACATGGGGCAAGGCAAAGAAGTGACCATTTTTACTTGACTCAATTAAGTAGCTACATCATTCATTACATTATAGCGTACCTATTTAATATACACAATTACACATACCTATTGAAGAGATAAGATGACTTACGTTTTTCCTCTTGTGGCAATCATCCGGTTAATGCGTTGTTTTAGTTACTAACTGTAATACTTTAAATTGCTTTTGAAATTCAATTTGGAGTATTTTTACCATTCATTTAAAATACACCATTTAAGCTGGTTTATTCCAACTACAAAAATATGCTTCTCAAAACTAAAAAACACAAATCACAGCAACAACAGGTCCCTATACCACAAAACTTTACAAGCGTACAATTCTACAAAATTGTCAAGTTTTTGTATGGGAATTTATACAATTTTGTAGAATTGTACGCTTGTAAAGTTTTGTGGTATAGGCCACAGGCCTACTACCGCGAAGATCGAAATTCGTAAATTTCGAGGATTTTTCTCTGTCACTTAAACGAATGCGTCATTAGAGTGAGAGAGACAAATCCTCGAAATTTACGAATCTCGTTTTTCGCGGTAGGGCCGCAGTTAATTGACAACGTCTAACAGATTTTTTTTCTGTTATGACAGCTCATTCTCATTCATTTCATTTCAAGCATAATTTTTTTTGCCGCATTACCTGCATACACTGGCTCCAGTTGTGCGATACGAATCGGAGCCAGTGTGACATCCACCTAAGGCACTGGCCTGCTACCGCGAACATCAAAGTTCGCCAAATTGCGGGGATTTGTCTCTGTCACTCCAACGAAGGCGTCATTAGAGTGACAGAGAAAAATCCCCGAAATTTGCGAACTTCGATGTTCGCGGTAGCAGGCCTGCTGGTCTCACCGCGAGCTACTAAGCTATGAACTATCGGCTATATACACGAACAAAAGATACGCACTCCTGTTTAAATAAAAGAGACACGGCGATACTCGCCCGGCGCGGCGGTGATAGCTGATAGTATCGAAAGAATCCGCTCATAAATATCTTACGACGTTCTTATTACAGAGAATTAGAGTGCATTGGGACATAGTTTTGAACATTTTTGTGTACACCTAATTTTGTCTTTGACTGTACAGATTACCTGTCATATTAATATTAATCTGAGCATTGCATGTGTCGCATTAATATGTAATCAACTGAAACGCAAAACGTTTTTCTTATATTTTGACAGTCATCGAAAAGAGTACCGTACTGTCAAACTATACTTTTCTCTCTTTCACTTTACGTGTGACGTCACAGAACTGTCATCGTATTTGCTTGCGGCTTTTTACTCATTTATTTGCAGTACGCTTAGCACATGATTGTTGCGACAGTATGTCGCGGCGAGACAGATTTCCCGTCTTTTACTAACTAAAGAGTGACGGATACTACGGATAGTCTATCTCGCCGCAACATGTTGTCGCATTAATCATCTGCTAAGCCTACTGTTTTGGATTTATGATCGACCTAACCCGGCGAGAGTATGGTGAAAAAAAGTTAAACAAAAATAAACTCTAATTAGATTGACATAAGTCAAACGCAGGGTATGAGATACCCTGCCACACTCCCGCCGGGTTAAAAGAGGTTGTTATGAACTTTAATGACTGGCCTTTTTCTATGCTCATTTATTTTTGAAGCCTTGGATTTGCCCATATATTTATGAACTCGACTGTACAATTTTGAAATAGAAAAATTTAAAATAGGACCATTATTTTTTATTTCGAAGTAAAGAAAATAATTCTGAGCTTACAACCTATTTAAACATTCCAGGACGCTTATCCAAGTTGCCAATCGCTAACGCTTGGTAGCGTATCGTAGTTTTCCCTCTCTGTCACTCTTTCATATTAGTGCGATAAAGACAGTTAGCTGCCTTTCGTTTACGATTGACGATTAAGCGTTAGCGATTGGCAACTTGTCTAAGCACCCAGATTTCTAATTCCGTGTCTTCCCTCTCATTCGAATAGTACCGATATATGTATTGAAATAGGTCGACAACTCCGAATTATTTTCTTTATGCTGACTCCCCACAATGGGCAATCATGGTCATACGGGACGTAGCTATACAGCAGAACGGGATGGCAGTATTAGTCATAACTGCGTCCCTTATCATCGCTCATCGGCTCATAGTGAGGAGCCAGCATAAAAAAAATATTCGGATTTGACAACCATTTCAATATTACGGATTTTAAAATTCCGTGTCTCCCCTCTCATTCGAATAGCGAGAGAAACGATAGTGAAGTTCAAATTAAACAGCCTCCATGTGTAATACGTCCATGGCTTCAAGTCTATGCTATTGGCCTACGCGAGAGTTTATATATATATATCCCTTAAATTGACAACGGTACTCGTGAGGTACATTAACTTTGAAAAAATCTAGACCTTGATTTTTTTGTTCATTTATAATATTTTTACTACGAAGTGATCAATTGTATTAAACTTAATAGTAGAAAAAATAAATTACACTAGCAACACTAACCAACAACTGTCAGTGTCAAAATGAGTTCGAGACGAAAACACTTGTCGGCACCTTCGGTAAGTTATTTAACTTTTTCTTTTGTTTTTTGTTTACTAACAATGTTTCTTTTGTTATAAACATTATTTAGAAACATCAATCTAAAAGGATATTAACAATTTCGCCTCTTTCACGCATTAATCAAAAGTTAGCACCTCGAAATATTTGAATGTACCACAGAAGTACCGTTGCCAATTACATAGACAAATACCTGTCAACGACAACGGGTACTACGAGTACCATTGCCAACTATTCAAGCATTTTCTTTTGTTTGTTTTAATTGCATGTTTTTTTGTTTTTTAACTTTTTTGCTTTGCATTATGGGTTATGTTTTGGTTTTTTTGCCTACAGTTTGTTCTGATCCACCTTCTATGAGTTCGTCACTAGAGAACTTAAATTTATTGGGTATCAACACGGACGATTCCGATTCTGACAATGAAAATGCACTAACCGCACCGCTTTCACCCATATGTAATGAAGTTTTACCATCACCTTCTTCATCTATATATAATGCTTTGTCACCATCACTGCAATCTACACCCACAACTGAGAACCCCCAGAACCCGAGTCCTCCCAATAGACAGAAAAAAGCTTTACGTCCACAGTCAACACTATTGACATCAGTACTATCCCCGAAATCTAGCCTTGCTCGAAATGTTAATGTACCGTCCCCATCTGTACAATCCATGCCTTCACCTGACCCACCAGAGTACTCACCACATCCAGGTCCTAGCAAAGTAATGACAAGAGCTAACCGAAAACGCAAACAGACTCCACCGCCATCAGCAGCAGTTCCCAAAAAAAAGTAACAAAAACCTAAATTTGCTCTGGATTTGAAATGGTCGAAAACTCCTTTTCAGCACAAAAGTTGCATAGACGAAGGGATATATCAGGCAGCAGCAGCACACACAAAACTTGACACAAGTTTAGATTATTTCAATATTTTTTTCACACCGGATATAATGTCAGACATTGTTCACAATACCAACTTATACTCTGTTCAAGAATCAGGAAAATCTATCCAAATGTCGGTCAATGAACTGAAAACCTTTGTGGGGATTCAAATACTCATGGGAATTGTTGTTATGCCAGCGTATACAGATTACTGGGCAAAACTTACTCGATATCCCCCCATTGCTGACCAGATGCCGTTGAAGCGTTACCAGCAAATTCATCGTTATCTTCATTTTGTGGACAACACTTTGGAAAATTCAGATCGTTATTTTAAAATACGGTCTGTCATGGAAAAATACGACAGAATTTTCTGAAGGTCGAAAAAGAAAGTAGTTACTCTATAGATGAAATGATGATACCGTATAAAGGTTTCAAGGCAGGCAGTCGGCGGCAGTATGTACAAAATAAACCAAAAAAATGGGGATTCAAAATTTTTGTAAGATCTGGAGTTACTGGATTTATCTATGACTTTGTTATGTATGGAGGAGACGACACGTTTCGTGGATACAGTTTTACAGAGGCTGAAGACTTTGTTGGTTTAGGAGCAAAGGTAGTAATCAGTTTGTGCAAAACTATCAAACAAAAACCAGCTATAGTATATGCTGACAATTTCTTCACCTCTCCTGAGCTTAATGTATATACTGAGACACGAATATGGAAAATGCACCAACACGGTCTCGTTGCAGATACCGTAAAGAGGGCAAGACGTTTGTATATTGTATTAAATGTAAAATGCCTCTTTGCTTTGTCGTTGGCAACCGAAATGCAAGAAATAGTTTTCGCCTTTTCCACAAAAAAAAATGTTTTTGAGTAATAAAGTTTTTTTTTCTTTAGTTGTTTATTTTAATATGCTCTTGGCAACGTGACACATAAGGCACGTTCATAAGAAAGGGTAACTTACCACGTAATTGGCAATGTGACTCGTGTGGCACATAGGTTTTCCAGAAATTGGAAAAACCTGGATTTTTTTTTCTATTTTTCTTGGGTATCTGAACCTATATTTTGCTTGAATTATCGGTTTATTTGAGATTTTTTGAAAATTTTGTGTCTTGCCAATTTAAGGGATATATGAAAACTATTTAAATAGGTCCCAATAAAAATAAGTCTGACGTTGACACATCGAGACTTTGAGAGGTTGTCATTTATTGTAAACAAATCGTTAGTCATTTTTTTGGTATTTTGTTAACTATTTTAAGTGTTACGGATATATTTGGCCGACTCAAAATTAATATTTTTTGATGCTTATCAACTCACTACAGGTTTAACTTGAATTCATGAATGTTATTTTTCGTGTTGTCACATTGTGTCAAAACGGAGGTCACGCACAATTTGTATGGGAAAAAGGAATCACTGTTTTCTAATTATCATCACAATATTTACGTGTTTTTACACTGCCTAAACCTTCCCTAGACCTCCACAAACATTTCAATACCAAGATAAGGTAGATCCGTTCAGCCGTTCTCGAGTTTTAGCGAGACTAACGCACAGCAATTAATTTTTATTTATATACATAGATATACGGCATTTCTTTATTTGGCATACCTACATTGCACTCTGAGCTAGCACGTAAGTTTGCCAACGTGGGTTGGGAGTGGATCGCTGCAGGCTGGCAAACTGGCGTCCAAGCTCATGGTCTCAACCACTGTCAGTTCTGCATTGGCATTACTACCAAGTGAAACTACGTATATTGTATATCAGACTCCGATACTATTTGATTTGGACATTACATTACATTTGGACACCGATTACCTACTGCCATTAATTGTTGACCCTTGTTTTTAATTTTGGACACTGTTTATGCTTCTGATTGGATATAGTTACTATGCCGAATAAAACAAAGATGGTATTAAATAGTCAAACACGTGAATTCGTTTTACGGCTTCGAAATTATTTTGAGCGTGAAGGCCAAAATAACGGGCTCCTGTTACCAATAACACAAGTGTGTGATCGTGTAGCTGATGCACTGGATATTAGTAAGCGAAGCGTTACCAGGATTACTAACGAAAAATATGGGGAAACTGGTATGGAAAATATTAATGTTCTTCGCACTCCTAGAAAGAGAAAAAGGCCAAAACCGATTGTAGGCCTGAACAATTATAATTCAGATGCTAAATTACCAAACACTTTTTTAATTCGGATTACCTAACTGAAACTCGAGCGTTTCACAACACTATGTGAGCTGTCATAAACGACTTCTTTCGATGCCCCTACTTTAGTTAATAGGAGAGGCCTGCTGGACAGTGGACTATGATAGGCTGATGATGTTCGTATCGGGTAAAACCTAACGTATCCTTTACTTTCCAACTCATGGTTCGCCTAATATACTTTTTTTTTTATGTTGGCACAACAAAGTGGCTCCACTCCACCTGATCGTAAGTGAAAAGTAGAGCCCAAATCGCGGCGGCAACGAACAGGAGACAATCAGTAACCTGTTAGTTGCCACCGCCTTGCTGGCCCGCTAGATGCTTCTTCATACTTTTGTGGTATGCCTTGTGATTAGTATTACCTCCACTCTTCTCAGACGTGTATAGCGCAGCAACGGGCCTCTTCACCGGATAGCACACATCGCTGCTCGACAAGATGGCGGCGGCTGGCCGCTTCACGGTCAACGTTGCGCCGTATGGACGTCTAACGCCAGCTCAAAAATGCCCCCAAAATCAATTGTTCAATTGTGCCAAGATGGGCAGGACATAGAGCTTTTCTTAACACCGCGCATATTTCGGCGCAACATCTTTGACAAATAGTTATAGAATATAGCCAATCAAAAGTTTGATGGACCAATCACAACTATTTTTAAATGGCGGTTTAAGTTTTTATAGGTTGACATTGAAATTCATTGCCGTGATGCATTAAAGAAAGGGTGACTGTAAAAACTGTTACTTTAGTGCATGTGTTTTATAGACTGAAATAAAATCATGTGCATGCCATGCAAAATCATTCGTATGCCCATGGGTTGGGTACGACATAGCTGTACAAATCTATCTAACTTACCATCTTCTACAATTTAATGTTGTGAAACTACCTATGATCTACGAATAAAGTATTTGATTTTGATTTTCACATTTGTCAACTAGAATTCAGGACCGTTTTTGAAAGGCAATTTACTATGGCGTGCGGCTTCCATGTTTTATTTGTTCGTAGGTGGTATGCCTTGTGATTACCTCCACTCTTCTCGGACGTGTATAGCGCAGCAACGGGTCTCTTCACCGGGTAGCACACATCGCTGCTCGACAAGATGGCGGCGGCTGGCCGCTTCACGGTCAAAGTAGCGCCGTATGGATACACGAAGTTTGGCGTCGCTGGCTCTTCCCTGAAGAAATATACCCCCTTATTCATAAACGTTTGTTAACTTAACAAGCCGCTAATAATTGTTTGTCCCTTTTGCTCTTATGGACACATTGTTAAGATCGAAAGGGACAAACAATTATTAGCGGCTTGTTAAGTTAACAAACGTTTATGAAAGATTAACAGATAGAAACGTTTATTAAAGTTAGAATTTAATCCATATCATACACGGTAGATACAAACGTTCGGATTTCGTAGTTCGCGGTAGGACCCGAAGTGTTGCATCTCTCTCGCACTTGTGACTTCGTACGTAAGTGTGACAGAGAGACAACACTTCGTTCGTGGTTCGCGGTAGGAGATCACGTTGACGCGTACGGGACGTTGTGCTCGTGACCTGTGTTGTCTCTCTGTTACGTACGAACGAAGTCACAAGTGCGAGAGAGATGCAACACTTCGGGTCCTACCGCGAACTACGAAATCCGCAAATGTTGAGCATTTATCGGCAAATTCCAACGAAGGACGCATTAAAGTGATGGAGACAAATTTCCGAAATTTACGAACTTCGGTGTTCGCGGTACAAGGCTTGTTTTATCCTCGTAAGGCATGATCCTACCTATAGTACTCACATGGATCAAATTTAAATTAGAACAGAGTTGCATTTGTTTTGTCTTGTAAAAATGTCGAACAAACTAAGTTCAACTTTATTGCCAGGCGAGTATGTAAAAATTGCAATGACAAATTTTGGATATTTAACGAAAATGTACCAGAGAAAATGCTCAATCTGTTGAGATTTGTAAATTACAGCATCAATATTAGGAGCGCATAGGTCGCTAGAAGTTGTTAACCCAGACGGTTATTCACAACGCGTTTGTCCTCGGTTGCGATCAGACTAGCCAACATAGCACCCCAACGATACTGATTCGATTTCTCACACTAAGTTGAGTTTGGTTGGGATTTGGAAAGTTCCTTAATAATATGAAGACCACATAGATGAAGACTAACACCAAATTTAATGACTGTTGATTAATCTAATATTTAATGGACTATTATTTAACGCAACTTTTGTTAAAAGCAGGGATCGGAAAAATGTGCGTCATTGTTCGCAATAATATGGACATGACTACAAAGGTGATTAAATGAATAATTCAACGAATAATTTCTTGAAATTTGATTTAGAAGTTTTAAGCTGATTATTTGCAACGGTTTTCATAGTTACCGGTGTCAAATAGGTAATTTTCTAAAAATGACTAAATCGTCGGCTGACAAGCAAAACTCACTATAAAAACTGTCACTACTCTTAGCAACCTCTTATGTCAGTATTAAATCAGAACTGAGATAAGAGCTTTATTTCAAGTAGGTATTTGTTACTTAGTGAGTTTTGCTTGTCAACTGACGAAATAATTAATTATTCAATCAACTTTGGAGTCATGTCCATATTATTGCGAACAATGACGCACATTTGTCCGATCTCTGGTTAAAATAAACTTTTTGGACATTGTTTATGTTAGAAGAAAGGGTAGTTCACAGTTAGGACTACTTCTACCCTACATATTTTTTAAGTTTTCTGTACTTATGTCCGAGTGAATTTTTGTTAGGTTTTGTTAGAGTTTAACAGTTTTGCACCTATCATTCGCATCACTGATTGATAATATAATACGCAAAGTGGGCCTGTCGGGAACTCCGAAATTCGTATATTTCAGGCATCTGTCACTCCGAAGAAGGCGTTTTCGAAATGACAGAGATAGATGTCTGGGTCGCGTTTTATAAAGTATTTACAATTTTGCTGTTTGCCTCTCTTTCTAGCCAATATGTGCGTGTGTTAGAGAGGCAAAAAGCGAAATTGTAAAATGTAACTTTATAAAACGCGACCTTGAAATTACCGAATTTCGAAGTTTCCCGCATGGGTAAAGACTAAAGATTCTGAACTTGGCTGGTAGGCTTATTTGACAGAAAAAAAACTGAATCATAAAGAAGCAAAGTCAGCAGCAACAAATAGGCTACTTGACCCATTTTTAAAGTTTGTCGTATATTATTAACCAATATCAGATTAACGGAAAAAAAATATAAATATATTTTTTCACGACCTAGAAAACCGCAATATTATAACTTAAAATTTAAACTTTCGTTACCGCGCGAAAACGACACTAGCCATGTTAATGCTTAGATTATCTGTGGTGTGACGTCACTCAAACCGAAAACAAACATTTGACATGTCACTTATGTTATGTCAATGTCACAGCAAAGCTACATGCCTACATGTCCATGGCAACCTTCACTCGTATTAGATTCGACATGAAGTTAGTTTAAGATCCTATGACGTCACATCATGGCCGACACCGTTTTCAGAGTACGAAATTAAAAAAAATAAAACAAATTTTTCAATAAAAAATATGTACCCATCAAACACTTTTAATACATCGTAATGGAAAAATATTGATCTTTTCAATAAATACTACAGAAAAGAATAATTTTTTGCACTAAATTTGATATGAGTCAAGTAGCCTATTCAACCATGTTGCTGATTTTATGACTCATTTTACTGGTCGGCACAGTCGAATACAAGACACACGTGAATAGCTAAGTACCAGGGGCACAGAGCTTACAGGAAGTCGTCGGATTCGCTCGCGTAGTTGGGCATCTTCATAATCTGCTTGGCGACGGCGCGGTTCAGCACGCCGTTCGAGATATGGCATTCCTTCGGGTGGTAGAACTTGTGGTATTTCGCTCGGACCACGCAATCTGGGAATAATGGAAATGGGTCATTGAACTTTTTCTTGTCACTCGTTGCTATGGTTACTTTCTCCTGAGTCAACCTCACAGTTAAATAGCCTGAAACTTAAAAAAAAATGTTGTTTGATGATCGGTGGGTCACTCATTAATCATGTTATTGGTAGAGCTTGTTGGATAATTTATTTTAGTACAGATGGGGTTTTTTTACACACCAGTGCGAGAAGTGGTTAATTTCTTTACAAGTAGTAACTTCCCAGGGCTATCTGTACTGAAAAACGTCGTATGAAACACGTGCGAAAAAGAAATTCGTAAGTCACGTTGATTTAACATCTCGTGTGCCGCATTTTTTTTCTAATAATTCTCTCATACGCTGAGCCACGTTCCTGCATACGAAGGCTACCCATTTCGAACTTCTTCTTTCGCACTTGTAAGTATTGTCCCGTGAAAATAAAATAAATATTTTAGTTCCATAAAAAAAAAATGAAAACGGATAAACTCGCGTATAATGGTATATGAATTAACTTTAACTTCATTCTGACGTTTCGAACACTTTACAGAGTTCGTGGTCTGCGGGCGACCCTGTAAAGTGTTCGAAAGTTCGAAGTTAAAGTTAATTAATAGTGTTTTATCCGTTTTCGTAGCTTTATTTCATGAGTAACCCTTGCGGTAACCGAAGAAAATATTTTTCCAAAAAGAAACTTACGTTTTTCGTTAATTAATGTGAAAGATTAATTATTAGAGGCTTCAAACACAAACCATTATTCACAACAATCCCATACTCTTCCAGAAAAAAGTTGATATTCGTGTTCATTCGCTCCTCCCCTCCATCGGTCATTGCCACCAGCACAGAATCGCCCCGCTCCACCATGCCCTTCAGGCACGCTAGCTCGTCATCTGTGAATACGTTTTGCGGCCCTGGTACCACTAGGAGCTTGACGTCTTGGAGAATGTTCGGGGAGAGCTCCTCGCGGTTTCTGAAATGCCGGTCGCATGGTTACTTTATGGGAATGGCTAGTAACTTCTGTGAGCCTGGTACATGCATACCTGGGATAACTCGGGGCATTTATACGAAAGTGTTGTAGCAAAATATTTTTTCGACGAGGGTGTAAGTTGGAGCCCGAGTGAAACGAGGGCGACAATCATCCGAGTTAAAAAGAAGTTTGTACACGTGTATCGAACGACTTTTTTCATAACAAGTGCCTTAAAAAGAGAAGTTTTACGCACGAAGCGCAAAGTTATATAAATATTTTTCCTAACTAGTGCGCAAAAACAAACTTTAGGTTATTTCTCTTTTTGACGCACTTGTTATGAAAAAAATCGTCCCTTACACGTGCAAAACTTTTTTTTAACTCGGGTGATTGTCGCCCTCGTTTCACTCGGGCTCCAACTTTCACCCTCGTCGAAAAAAGTTTTCCCGCACTGGTTAGGAAATGTACTATTTCATCACACTTGTTTTCTAAAGCCGCGTTTTCACTTAGTGTTCTGAGCGAGCATTGCTATGTTCGTGGGCTGACGAACGAACATTTTGTTATGAGTTATGTGAAATCCTGTTTTCTGTGTTTGGACAGATATCCAAGAACGAACGAATACTCGCTCAGAACAGTAAATGAAAATTGCTTGTATGCATCGCGGGAGTAATAGAAAAGTGAAACCTTTTGCTCGTAAGTGTGATGAAACACATTGTATGCAACACGGTCGGTAAGCGGAATACTAACGAAAGTGTTAGAAGCCCGATGCCGTAGGCGGAGGGCTTTTAATGACTCGCGTCGTATTTACCTCCCTAGATGTGATTCATTGATTTCGTAGAGTGGGGGATAGAATAGCGAATGCTCGTTTGGTCTGAATGCACCTTTAGATGTGGTAGTAAGTATAAGTACGACGTAGTTATCATTATCATTCAACCAACAATAAAAACTGAGATTTACAAGTTACTCTTTATTTATGTATTAATTATTCATTCGCAAATTCGTACTTTTATTACCTAGTTCTATTTTAATAATTGTAATCAGATTATTAACAGACTTCAAAAAAGAAGGTTGTCTATTCGACTGATTATTTTTTGTTTAGGTATACACCGTATACAGGTACAGGGTGTCCCAAAGTTATGGGACATGAAGGGGAAAAGTACCTTAAATGTCGTAGGTAGGATATTTTGGTGAAAGAATACTTTATTTTATTTTGAAATTTGAATAATACTGCATTAAAAAAAATTGCTTTTTCTAGGCATCGAACCTACTTTAATAGGAAAAAAATATTTTTCGTAATTTTATGATGTCATCCCAATGGATAAAAAATTACAATTTTTCTCAAAAAACATAGTTAAGTATCTAATACCTACTTAAAGAATAACGAATCAAGTTTGGTTCAAAATTCGAAAAAAATTGTAGATAGTTGGTTCGATTTCCGGTTGAAGCAAGTAATTGTTTAAAAAGCGTTGAATGCGCTATTATTACATTTTAAAAATAACATTAATTAAGTCTTCTTTCAGCAAAATACACTATCTACGATATTTAAGGTACTTCCCCTTCATGTCCCATATCTTTGGGACGCCCTGTATATGTTACTCGATTTCTATGAGAATCGTGAACCGATTTTCAAAATTTTATTTTCTATTCGATGGATATAACCCCGAGGTCGAGGTCTTATAATGGGATTTTAGAGAAATCGGTTGAAGTCAGTTTTATTTTTTTTTATCTTGGGACATCTTACACAAACTGACCTAGTCCCACGGTAAGCTCAATTAAGACTATGTTGTGGATATCATATACATATAGATACTTAAATACGTAGACAGCCATGACCAAGGAAGAAATATTTGTGATAAATAAATACACAAATAATGCCCTCGCCGGGAATCGAACCCGGAACCTCCAGCTTCGTAGGCAGGGTCACTACCACTACCAACTAGGCTATGAAGGCTGCCAAAAATTACCTTATTTTACTATTTAGTGATTATTAGTAATTTATTATTATTACTGTAGGTGGTATTTTTCGGACCCTCAGATCAAAACTCAGAAAGACCTAATCTCAACGATACCACACTGTGTCTGTTGTGTCTGTGTATTTGTGTATATGGAAGGTTGATCTGCGGGCCAAAAAAATATACAAAAATCATGAATAGGTATTAATAGGTTTGTAGAATAGGTATTCAAAAAGTCTATATTGTACTCTACAACTATCCATGTAACTTGTATGACTTTTGTCTTTGTGTTCGGATTATAAAAAAACATAGTCGATACACATTTTTAAGTGTATGCATTGAATTCTTAGGAATTAAAATATTCTACTCGCATTGTATAAATTCCTAACACAATTAAACGTTACGTAATACATATTATTAAATAATTCAACGTCTAGACAGGTTGCCAGGCAGACCTCCTCACGACTTATGTGTTTCTGGTACTTTTGGTCTAGGATCTAAAACAAGTCTAGACTTCGCCGCGATCGACCTCCTAATACCGCTGGGGCTCTAGTCGTTTCGCTCCAGGCTAGTCTAGGTCGTTAACGGGTGACCTAGACGTTAGACAGGCTAGACTAGACAAACGGGTTTCAGTTACCGCTTGGCATTCCTGGCGTGCTGGTACTTTTAGTCTAAAAGGTAGAAAATCTAGACTTTCAGCTCTGTATGTACTTGATTCTGTAGACTAGGTTAGGTACCTACTGCATAATTTAAATATGTATACTGGGTGACATCGGAGTCGTGATCCAAACTATGAGAAACGTGTTAAGATGGTCATTCTCAACAAGGTTTCCCATGGAACAAATATGAATATCGCGAAGAAAAAAAACTGTTTCTATACCGAACGGTGCGGAAGTGTTCATAACTTCCAGTCTCGTTTCATAATTATGTAAACACATTTGGAAAGGATTAGTATGGAGAAATGTATACATATTAATGAACACAAACTTTACTAGTCGTAAAAAAAGTAAGTTTGTTCATATAGGTCCCATAGAGAACATTGTTTAGGAAGACTATCTTAACACGTTTCTCACAGTTTGGATCACGACCCCGATGTCACCCTGTATTTAACTTTAATAGTATTTGTTACAGTCACATTATTAAGGTGCATTTAGACCAAACGAGCATTCGCTCATTCTATCCCCCACTCTACGAAATCAACGAATTATGACGAATCACGTTTTGGGTAACGAACGAATGCCGAAATGCACCTTTAGGTACAACTTATGCTTTTAAATTATATTTGAATGTGCAATGGATACCTATATTTATTGAGGAACATTAGAGTAAATTAAATAAAACTAAGATTCGACTAAGAAACATGTCGAGCAATTATCGGCTTAAATTACGTGAGTAACCCGTTGGATAAATATTTAAATATAAGTAAGTATCTTTCAGATAAATGTTAACTTTCCTTTCATATACCTGGGGAAAATAATGTGTGTAGTAATTTAGTAGAATGCCAACATAAATAGTTTGCTATGTTGGCATTCTACTAAATTAATTTGGTTGATTACACCAGTTTTTTGTTGATTACACCAGTTGTTTGGTATAATGTACAATGTTCTTTGTTGATTTAACCAGAACTCTGGTATCGACTTCAACCTTTTTAGTTTTGTAAATTTGATAGCATTGATTTCTTATATATATCAAAGTTTCCTCGTAATATAGCCACCCTAAGTCACTTTGGTAAATATTTTTTTCAGTGCGTGGACAATCATTAATAGTGCGTCAGTGTGTAGGGACTTTTGTAGCGAAGACACAGAGCAGAATTGGCAGAGTTGTTTACGTATCAGCCGCTAAATAAACCTAAGTACGTGGGTTCGATCCCCAACTACGACGTATAGCTTGGTATTGTGGTATGTGACATGTACTATTTCTAAGTATTATTTAGTTAAGTTTTACTGATGTACATAGGTACTGTAAGGCTGCGTTTCCACCAGAGATGTGTGAGGATGTGTTTTGCATTTTTATATATATAAGGTCCTGGCAGAATATCAGCGATGTGGCTTGCCGCATCTCCATGCTGAGCCAGCGCCAATTCTCTGCCACGACACATGGTTGTTCTTTCTTATTTTCTTGTAATAACAATAGTTTTTATTTAATTTTAAGCTGCATGCCAAATCACTGTTTGTAATTTATAATCACCATGTATGTTGTGGGAATGAATAAAGTGTTTATCTATCTATCTATCTATCTATCTATCATACAAATGACACCTATTAATGACTCGAGCGAGGTGTCATTTGTATGGAAACACATCCTCGCACATCTCTGGTGGAAACGCAGCCTAAAACGGGGTAAATAGGAATGGAGGGATAAATAGAAACGTAGAGTAAATTGGTCTGTTAGCCCAGGACAAACAGTTCAATTAAGAACAACAGATTTTTTCATATGTGTTACTCACAGACAACATATATGTTGTCTGTGGTGTTACTCTAAACTGGACTGTTTGTCCTGGGCTAACAGACTAGTTTACTCTACATTCCTATTTGCCCCTTTTTACGGTACTGTATCAGTAAGTGTAGTTGTACTGTGTTCGTAAATAATATAATAATAGCACTTACATCATAACTTTCCACGTAGCCTTAAGTTTTCTATGCAGCAGTTTATAATTCTCATTTATTTTAAATAACTCGTTCTTCGAAACGTCGAACAAAATCGTATTTACAGAAGTCTTCATTTTAACAGTTTTCACAATATTCCGTCGCAAATAACCACATTTGTTGTTGTTGACACTCCGTTGCTTAGCAACCAGCCGTTGTCAAGTTCCCGAAGTCTACTACCGCGAACACCGAATTCGATTTCGGGGATTTGTCTCTGTCGCTACAACGAAGACGTCATTAGAGTGAGAGAGACAAATCCTCGTAATTTGCGGATTTCGAAGTTTGCGATAGGGCCTCAGGTCGGGGGTCGCGTTTTATAAAGTTACAATTTTGCTGTTTACCTCTCTTTCTAGCCAATATGTGCGTGCGTTAGAGAGGCAAACAGCGAAATTGTACCTTTTTTACGCACAAGTGCGAGGATTGGCTCATTTTACGTCAGGTCCAAAACTTCGAAGGGCCATCTGTACTAAAAAAATGTCGTACGAGACATGTGCAAAAAGGAAATTTCATGTTTTTCGCACTTGTGTCTTAATGTACTATTATAAAACGCGACCCAGGTCCTCGATATTTACTCTTGGATGTTTCCGGCAGTGGCTCTCTCTGTCACTCCTATTATGAGATAAAGGCCGAGCCACACCGAATGCGTGTGCTGCACGAGCGCGTGGCGTACGCGTTGTAGCCTTGTTGTAGCGTATGTAAATGACATAGTAGATAGCACACCGTACGCTGAACACGTGCGGTATTGATGGACCCATTCCGACGCATACTACCAGAAACGCAAATTACCTGATACTCGGATGACCGGGTTTTACGGATTTACGGGTATTACCATGTTCGCAGAATACCAGGATTTTATATGACATTTAATCTCATATGACATTTACATACGGACGGATACACAAAATACAGAAACGGAAAAAAATATATACAAATAAAAACGTATCATAACATAGGACCTCAGATCTAGCCATTTTGTGTGGGAGAGTTTATTTTATTTGTGATTTCGAGGTGTTACAGTAAAAGTTGATAAGTACGACTTCTAAGTTCTCTCTGGAGCGTCAGAAGACGATGGCATGGGCCTATTTATCAAAAGCTTCAATCGTCAACTGACGCTACTGGTAGAATCGGGTTATTCCCACTTCCCACCTGTTACCACCAACTTGACACTAGTGGTAACAACTGGGATTTTTTTCCCCACCTGTTACCACTGGGAACAACTGGGAATTAAAATTCCCAACTGTTACCACCAAACTAATTATTTTAGTAACTAACCAAATATTGGTGGTTTTTCATCTGTCTTCAAAATAATAACTTCTGGTGTGCCTCAAGGATCCCATTTGGGCCCATTATTGTTCATCTTGTATATAAATGATCTCACAGACTGTTTAACAAACTCAAAAGCTCTTTTATACGCAGATTATACTAAAATATTTCGGGTTATTAAGACAGACGTCGACTGTGCTCTTCTACAGGAAGATTTAATTAGATTTGAACATTATTGCACTAAAAATAATCTGTTCTTAAATAAAGACAAATGTACTGTTATTACTTTCACGCGGAAAAGGGATCCTATATTTTTCAATTACCAACTTTGTAGTAACACTCTAACGCGACAGTATAACATACGTGACCTAGGTGTATTAATGGACGCAAAACTAACCTTTAATCCTCATATTGACCATATCTTAAACAAGGCTTACAAACAATTGGGATTTGTTCTACGCGTGGCAAAACCCTTTCGGAAACCTGTCACTTATAAACTTCTTTATAATAGTTACATTCGTAGTAGACTGGAATTTGCCTCTGTAGTGTGGAATCCTTTCTTTAAAGTCCATAAGACTCGAATTGAGAGACTTCAGAAAAAGTTCTTAAAGGCATTAGAATTTAGAGTGGGTGGTAACTACGTAGACTATGCTTCCTCGGCTGCGAATCATAATATCCAGCCGCTTACACTTGGGCGTTCTTGTACCGATTTGGTATTTTTATTCAAAATTATGAATAATATTGTAGACGCTCCCGATTTATTACATAAAATTGGTTTACGTGTCCCCCCGTAGATATGAACGCAGTTGTCGAAATAAGGCATTATTTAGCATTCCTAACAGCAGAACGAAACACGCTCGGCATTCATATATTGTTCGTACATGTAAGCAATACAATGAAAAATGCATGGACGCAGATTTGTTTGGCAGTTCTTTAGGCACCTTTAAGAGAATCATTTTATCATTGTTAAAATAACGGATATCATACTTACTTGTTAATTGTAGTTTTTATTATTATTATTTTCTCTTAACACTTTGTTATTAACAACTACAACTTACTTTTATATTACGTTGATATTTGTACATCAGGAAACTATTGGTCTGTTAGTAAAATAATTTGTAGCTATTAGCTAAGTCACTCATATGTTATTTAAACTGTTTGTTTCTAAATAAATAAAAAAAAAAATATATATATATATTTTAGTGGTAACTAGTGGGAAAAAAATCCCAGTAGTTACCAGTGTTACCACCAAGTACTCTGGTGGTAACAGGTGGGAATAACCCGTAGAATCTAAAAAAAAGTAAACAAATATGGCTGACTTTCAATAGCATTTAACGTCTTTGACACATAGGTACAGATGTAGTGCAAAATCGTTCGCTTCGGCTTTTCACGAAAACGCCCGAATTAATCTCCCTGTCTCAATTAGCTTCAGTGCAATAGGTATAGGTACTGAAGTTCATTGTGACAGCAATATGAATTCGGATATTTTCGTGAAAAACCGAAGAGAAAGGATTTTGCACTAGATCTGTATCGTAAAACACGTTTGCAATTATATTTTTACGTTTACACTAAGAAATATCAATAATTTTAACTAAAAATGTATGTGAACTTAAGGTTTAATATTTTAAGTTTGTAATAAAACCATGATTGTGTTCTAAAAGTGCGTGATTAAGGAACAATGCAGGTTTTGAGGTTTTTTTTATATATTTCAGTTACGATTGGTATACATACGAAAGCCTCTTTTTATCGCCATTAATTAGATAAAGATTAGGGGTCTGATTATCAAAAGCTTGTAACTTATAATACAAGCGGAAGTCCTTATCTAATTAATGACGATAAAAAGAGACTTCCACTTTTATTACAAGTTACAAGCTTTTGATAAGCAGGATTTTGATAAATAAATAGGTCGCAGTTAAAACACTCTGTAAAAGGTTTGTAAACAAAATGGAGGTAAATATAAAACAACAACTTCATTTTGTGAAATAATATATTTTTATTTACAACTCGAATATTAATAACTTTCGAATTAAATTTAATATTTCTAGTATAAGCCTGGATCTGTTTATTACTAAAATTATACTATTTTATTTACAAGTGACCAATTCTCCTAGTTTAAAATATTGCTAATTCTGTATTTACTACAACTGCTAAGTCAAAATAACAAAACAGTTCGAAATATTGCTAGAAAAATAAAGAAAGCGGCATTTTGCTTTGAAAAGTAGGATATATGTTTCTCAAAAAGTACAATACAACAGATTTATCTTAAATCGGAAATATACATTTACTGTTTGCCAACTAACTTGTCAGTAAAATGTAGCTAAAAAGAGTAGGTACCGTAAAAAGGGGTAAATAGGAATGTAGAGTAAACTGGTCTGTTATCCCAGGACAAACAGTCTAGTTTAGAACAGCAGATTTTTTCATATGTGTTACCACAGATGTCATATATATACCATAGATCAAGCAAACGTATCTACTTAGCGTGTCAAATGAACTCAGTGAAATCCACTGAGTTGTCCGTCTTTAATCGCAGCTTGCAGCTTTCGGGCGTCAAATTTTGTAAGTTGAAGTGAACAAAAACATTAATAATGCCTCCTTAAGTAATATTAATTGCAACAACACAAAAAAAAATATGAATACTCAAGGGCCTGAGACATATTTAAAATCATAGGCAAGTAACAACCACAGTACAAAATCTGACACGCTCGGCCGCCATACAAATGAATGAACTTGTTTCTTCTATCCAAATCTAATTCTGTGTATGTTACTCTAAACTGGACTGTTTGTCCTGGGCTAACAGACCAGTTTACTCTACATTCCTCTTTACCCCGTTTTACGGTACCTACGATTTTTAAAGAGATTTGTGTGTGTAGGTACATATTAGAATTGATCTCAGCTATTTTTTATTGACAAGTTTGGTAGCAACAACGAAATTATTCTATTAAAAACGCAAAAAATGCATAAAATAGAGGTTAGACCTTATTCGTTGCTCAAACAATGCAAATGCAGTGAAAGATAATTCCTAGGTACAGTCACCATCAATAGTATGTATATTATATACATATTTACCACGAAAAGGCCGCAAAAATATCTGACACAAATAGCTTTTTGCGGCTTTCGTGGTGTTGACAGTGACCGTACCAGGAACGCATAACTTGTGAGGATGTTGTTTATAAACGTACAAGATTTAGTGACTAAAGGCCAGACAAGTAGTATGGAATTCTAACCTTCATACAAAATTTGCATAGATGACAGCACTTTAGACAGATTGTAGGTTCATGAAAATTCCTCGTTATTATGATGATGAAAAGATGGCATTCTGCAATCGTATACGAAAAGCGATAAGTAACGTGATCATAATAATGCATGTAAATGGTCACGTGACTTTTCGTTCGAATATATCATTATAATACGTTTCTTACTTATCGCCGATCGTATATGATTGTAAAATGGCAACTTGGCTACGCCTGCAGACGTACAGTAACTTTTATAGTAATTGTAACTAGTTTTGTATGAAGATTAGCAATTCTTATTATAGTTTCGTCTCTGGCATCAAAACACTTCGAAAACAGTACACGTACCCAAAACATTTCCTATACTTCTCAATAAAATAAAGATCTGTACAATAGATAGACTTACTATATAGGAATGGACTTGCAGATCATCTGAATCTGCAGTATCAATAAATATATACAAAAAGTTTACTTTTACAAGTTTTTGAGCTGACTTTGAGCTTTTAAAACTAAATAATGTCTAAAAGTCACCGAGGAACGGCGAACTAGAAATAATTATGTACTTATAACTGTTCCTCGATCACTGTTATATGACTTATGAATCTTATGATATGATAGTAGTTTTACTCGTACTGTTTCTGAATATTTCTATCACATCTCCGATATTGGTGGTGGGCTGGTAGAGTCAATGATGCTTGAGCAAGATAAAAAAATCCTTTTTTGTTACCAAAAATGTATAGGACTCTGGTGACAAAAAGGAAACTTCCATACAAACTTTCTGGGACATTTTGGAAAATGTGGTGGATTTTGCAGCATCATTGACTCTACCTGTTTTTTTTTTTCAATTTCGAAGACGTATTTAAAGTGTTTTTTTTTTAGTATTGTTCTTCTGTAGATCAATTAGTCGTTATTTAACATTTTGCAGCCACTAAAATATGTGGTGTGCTTGATAATGGAGACCTAAGCTCTCCCAAACATGTCGCTCGTAATAATTAAATATGTGTGGGTGTCGTTAGTTATATTTTAGTGGTATCATGTCTATAAATTCAATATATCAGTACAAATGGTATTTTTACGCACTAGTGCAAGAAGCGGTTCATGTCTTGTCAGATCGAGACTTCGCCTGACTTCGGACGGTCATATGTACTGAAAAACTTCGTACGATACAGGTGCGAAAACGAAATTCGAAACTCCTGTTATATTGAAAACAATCCCTCCGGCCTAATTTATCGTCACTCGGTTTAGGCTGCGTTTCCACTAGAGATGTGCGAAGATGTGTTTCCATACAAATGACACTTCGTTCGAGTCATTAATAGGTGTCATTGGTATGGAAACACATCCTCGCACATCTCTAGTGGAAACGCAGCCTAGAACTTCATATTTTGGCATTTGTATCGTAATTTTATAGCCATAGCGTACTAGGCGAACAGATTATTAGTATTTTTGCACTCAATCCTTCCTTGTAATTTCATACCTTGTGTACCAGGCGTACATAAATCACAAGAATATAGTGCGCTGTATCATACTCGTAGTCCCTTTTGTTAACTAACAACGTCAACCTTATAGACAACACATTAAGGTCTACAGATTGTCAAGTATTTTCTCGAGGAGAATTTAGGTACCTCAGCGGCCCTACCGCGTAAATCGAAATTCGTAAATTTCGATGATTTGTCTCGCTCACTCTAATGACGCCTTCGTTTGAGTGACAGAGAAAAATTCTCGAAATTTACGAATTTCGATTTTCGCGGTAGTAGGTCAGATTCGGGCCTAAAATGCCTCTCTTTCTCTCTTCAGTCTACTATATTCGAGCGAAAGAGAGGAAATTAGACGGTCGAACGAAGTAGTTTTCAATACTTCTTGACTTCGAATTGATCCCATAGGTAGGTACAAACAGTAACACTCCTAACGGACCATTAAAGACAGAGCAGAGAGAAAATGAAAGAGATAAATATAGTTATATTATGTCAACTTCAAATTAAATAATACACGAGAATGTTGATCGTTCGCACTGATTGCAACTTGGTCGAATAATACAAATCGGGTTCCGAAATCTTATGAGAGTAGTATCACGATTTCGTCCGAACTCTGCTGACCAATGGGGCAGGCATTGCTACGGTTAACCAATGATCGCTCGCGGTTTCTTCAGAAGGTGACATTACCATGGTTACGTAATAACAAAAACG
>JALPQI010015283.1:0-23417 GCA_025490895.1 Thaumatotibia leucotreta
CGTAGAATGTCTTAAACATTCTATCTTTCTTTTTATTACCTTACCTACTCGTAGGTTGTCTGGGAGATATTACCCAGTTTGCAATTTACTCTAGTTACTTCTTCTTTATTTTTCATTTGCTCTTTTGTGTATCTATTGTACTTTAAATCCGAGCCAATCTGTTTCATTTTGTAAATTTATGAATAACACTGCTTACGCCATTGAAGCGAGTTTCATAATTCTAAAACAATAAGTACCTAAGTAATCAATTGTTTTGAGCAATTAGTTCTACGAATTCTGTATTGGTAATATTTACTAATAAAAGATTAGCGATGTAGAACACTAGCTAGCTGTACTTACACTTATAGTATATTGATATTTACAAAAAGTTTTCGCTTTTTCTATAAAATAGTTTTAGTTTATTAATTGAAAACAATAACTACTTAACAATAGTATTGACTACAAACTAAATCTTAAAAATCAAATAAGTAAAAGTAATTTTAAAAATAAACTATAATAAATTAAAAAGTTAAAAACCTAAAAGAAGCTACTGATCTACATATTCTGCCCCGATTGGTTCCCGACGTAAAAGTGTCATCACCCTCGCTGCGTTTCTGCACTGAAGGCCGAGTATAAGTAGGTAATAAACTTATAAAAAACGTCATTAGGTAATAAACTTATAAAAAACGTCATTTATATGAATTGACGATGAAAACGTAAACGCGATCGAGACGTTTTTTATAGGTATTACCTACACTCGACCTTCTGAATCGCGATGAAGAGTCTCTGCTCCAGGAACGAACTGGAGTGGGAACCAAGGCCCCTTTTCAGCAGGCATCGTTCTGGTTCCCTAAGAAAAATGCAAAAGCCTATATTATTTATCTATATATATAAAAGAAGAAGCTCCCTGACAAAGATGCACGCACAGCCTAAACCCCTGGTTCTAGAGATTCCAAATTTGGCGTGTAAGTTCCTTTTATGGTGTAAACGAGCACTAAGAAAGGATTTTTCAAAATTCACCTTCTAAGGGGTTGAAATGGGGGTCCAAAGTTTGTATGGCGAAATAAGATTAGTTGAACTATTTTATCCGAAACTTCGCAAGAGTATTCTTTAAAGTAATTAAGTAAAGGTATTTTAAGGTTTTTTGAAAATTCAACCCCTGAAAAAGGTAAAAAGGGTGACGAAGTGAAAAAATCAAGTTGGGTATCGTTTCTATGGTTTATCGGGACGTAGATCACGAATACAATAACGATTTTGAAATTTAACGCGGCGGACGTGAAATACTATGTACACGGTTATGGTGTGATGGGGTAAAATTCGAAAAAAAACAATACAGTTTTATTATTTATGTTCATTTCTGGTTCTAAAGATTCCAAATTTAGCGCGTAGGTTTCTTTGAGGGTGTAGGAGTGCTCTAAAAAAGGTTAAGTCAAAATCCACTCATTAGAGGGTGCAATGGGGGTCCAAAGTTTGTATGGGGAAACTATTTGAACTCTTTTGTCCAAAGCTTCACAGGAGTATTCCCAAACATAAATGACTAAAGAGATGTTTTAGGGTTTTTTGAGAATTCAACTCTTGAAAGTGGTAAAAAGGTTAACAGTAAAAAAACAACATGGTTATCGTTTCTATAGTCTATCGTGTCGCTGTACCGAGGTGTACGTGAAATACCATCTCCTCTTTTATGGTATCATGGGCTTGCGGGTTATGACAGGGGTATCGTTTTTGTGTTTATTTCTGATTCAAAAAAATCTAAATATAGCATGTTAACCAACGTTAATAACCTTTTAAGTTTTCCTGAGTTTTCACGCGATAGTAATCAAAAGTACATATTATCTGTGTATTCAAGAGGTTTTTTTATAAAGTCAAAACAGCCGTCACCATAAATTTCGTCATTTTTGATCCAATTGTGTAAATCGATGTATCGGGATCCCAGAGGTTCTTATTGACAAACTGCAAAAAAGGCTGCCTATTCAATTTCCGTTTCGATATTGTCCGTCATAAAAATCGGTGGTAATCTGAAGTTCTGACTGATCTGTTCATCATAATGAAGCAGAAGTCAAATTTGCAAGAAACTGTAACAATCTTGATTTACTTCAAATGTTAATCAGCTCGGCTGATTATGATCATCTTTGTAAGGCCTAGGAAACGACAAAATAAATGATAGTTTATCATCAAAACATAACAATCGCCTATGTGAGTGTATGTAAACTTTTAATGATAAAAAACATTTGTCGGTTACCAGATGGTAAAGATGACCATACGTAATATGATAGCGTGATTCCTACGGAATTTGAAGTCAAAATTGCAAGAAAAGTTTGCCATCTTGAATTTAGGTTTTAAGTTTAAAACGTCCGTGATAATAATTGATAAAACGAGGCCGAACCGCGGGTAAAAGCACCATCCGCCACACTTAAATCGGTTAAGGCAAATGCGAGATAATCGCGGGAAAACATTAACACGCAGTGAATAGATATTAGTACGCGGGCGAAGCCGCGGGTAACTGCTAGTTACTCATAAAAATAGAATAGCCTTTCCGTAATTTCTCCAATAGAAAGGACAAATGAAATGACTAGCAATCTACATGTTGCATGTGTGTGCTTATCTGTTTTTATCGAGTATTGCTAATTTTACTAGTATTTTAGGAAAGCTATGTATTATGCCAATAAAAATGTGCGGAATTTTAGTGATTGTTAATAAGGTATAGGTAAATTACATACTTGACGTCTACATATAAAAAATGGGGTGCCTATTATCAAGTAATATGTTTTATTGAGCATCCGACTTTTCTAAACTGTCGTAAAAATGCCAAGATATTTTATTCTCAAATAAAACTGCTTCTCGGGTCAGAGGTGTAGAGTTAGAACCGGAGGTTCTACTTCATAATTTTGAAAATGTATCTGACGATTCGAAAGTGCTTGTTGCTATAACCTACTTAAATAAAGAATGGGTTGACTTTGTACTTTGTACAAAACAAATGACCCGTGTTGTACAGGCAGCAGCAGATAGCTAAGCGGGCAGGGTGTTCAAAAACACCCTGTGTTAGATTATTTATAAAAATGTCTATAAAAGTCAATTTTTTTTAACCGACTTCAAAAATGGAGGAGGTTCTCAATTCGACTGAATTTTTAAGTAATAAATTCTTTAATGCATGTTATTTTAATAATATGGATTATTATACTGTTTTGAAAAAATAAGTCCACCTGAGTTTCTTACTGGTTCTTCTCAGGTACGGTGTAAGGTTAACCAGTAGTAGATTTTTTTTCTCTCTCTTGATAATGTCAGACGATTCGAAAATGCTTATTAATAAGCTTACTTGAATAAAGAATAGTTTGACTTTGAAAATGAACTTGGCACGACCTTATTGGTAAGACTAAAAGAGTGTGCACTGAAATAAATGCTAAGTTGGATTTATCAGATCTTGCGTAATTCTAACCAGAAATTAAGGTTGATTGAGTCCTATCACAATTTTTTTTTTTAGATTTTACCAAACGTTTTACGTTGGCATTCTGCTAAATTCATTTGGTTGATTACACCAGTTTTTTTCGATTTCATCAGTTGTTTGGTATAATGTACAATGTTCTTTGTTTATTTAACCAGAACTCTGGTATCGACATCAATAATTTTAGTTTTGTAAATTTGATAGCAAGGATTTGTTACTTATATCAAAGTTTCCCCGTAATATAGCCAACTTAAGTCACTTTGTCAAATATTTTTTTCAGTGTGGTAAGATCATTGAGCTCCCTACCCGCTAAGCAATATTTGCTGCTGACTGTAACAGCCAACGATAACGGCAGTCGGCTTGTTAACTTGCAGGTTTAAGTTTCTCGGTCCTGAATGCCTTGTAGCGAATCATGCATAGAATCAGCAGAGTTAATCACTAAGGAAACCGCCTTGCTAACAGCGCTGTGTCAGCGCTGCGGCAGCGTCGAGCCTAAAAATGGTATTCACTAATGTATTTTAAACGACACTAGCGCTCGGCGACGAATGCGGCGTGAGCTGGAACTACACACGAGAGTTACCGCCTACAGTTCGACGACGAGCTGTTCTACGTTAGTGAATACCGTTTTTCGCAGCGCTGCGCTCGACGTCGAAGTGAAGGCTGTCTCGACGTCGAGCTCGTTGATGAACGCAGCGTCGAATGTGTGAATAAGAGACTAGCATAGCTGACTGTAACAGCCGACGATAACGGCTTGTTAACTTGCGCGAGGTTTAAGTTTCTCAGTCCAGAATGCCTTGTAGCGAATCATGCATAGAATCAGCAGTCATAACAACGTATACTATAATTAGCCCCGCTTGCACAATCTTAGGGTAGGCCGCTGACACGAGTTTAAACGAATAGTTTTGTCAAAAATGGACTTAACCAGTTAACCTCGTGCTAGTTGGTTAAACCTCGATCGTACAACTTAACCGACTTTAATACCTAATCCGCGAAACCTGCTACATAGCAGTCTAAAAATATATCATAAGTAATCATGCCGAAAAAATAGAGAGCCTTTGAATGATTTTGTTAATAAAAAAAGCTGCTTAATATTTTCTTCGGTTACCGTGACGATTACTCATGAAATAAAACTATGAAAACGGATAAACTCGCGTACATTAATTAAATTTCACTACCTACATCCCGACGTTTTGAAGAATTTACAGGGTTCGTGGTCTGCGGGCGACTGACAATGGACTCTGACGGGATGAAGTTATATTTTCATAGTTTTATTTAAAAAGCCCCTTGATAATATTTTCAGAAAGCAGTCTTTATTAGGAATACATTAGGGATTCAGTTATCATAACTTAGATTATGCACGCGCGCTCATTTTTGTAGAAGCAAGACTAAAATTTATGAAAAATAATATAAATAGCATTCGAATGTATCAAGAGGTTATATTTTCATGTAAATAAGTGCGTCATTTTTTATATTACTGAGCTTCACGCTAGGCAAAGCCGTGGAGGAAATAATTGTAACAATACTAATAATTCAATTAAAATTAAATAAATTTACATATGAACTTGCCCAACGTAAATCCTAAAGGACATATTCCATTGTTAGCAAGTTAAATTGAGTGAAAAGCGCAGATAGATTGAGTTTGCATAGAAATTGATTTGCTTTAGGTCGTAAAATGTGAAACAAAGGCAAAATAACAAAATGCTCGAATAATAATTTGTTTTTCATTAAATAAGTATGGTACCTAGTTCGGTTAGGACAAGGATAGTATAGTACATACGTAGCATTTAAAACCACATTACCTACTTATTTTAATTTGAGTCATTGGAATGACAATCATAGACCATAATTACATTTCTAATTTGAATCAAAATTTCAGGGCAGAAACAGGTTGAAGGGTTGAAGTTGAAACGACTTTGGTCTACATATTGTAAGATTTTGTGAATTCCTTTATACAACATTTTTTAAATACATATAAATTAGGACCACGGCATGTTCAGTTAAGTCTTGGATCTAGGGAACTGAGCGATGATATAAATATTGTACATACATAGAAAACCTCCATGACTGAGAAACAAATGTTTTTATGATAAATACACAAAAGATGTCCTCATCAGGATTCAAACCCGGGATCTCTAGCTTCGCAAGCAGGCTTACTATAGACTGAACCGTCAGCAGACAAAGGGCAACACAATTAAATTTCATATGTGAATAATTGTGTGCCCAAATATTTTAATATCAATCAAATTTAACCGACTTGGTTATACCGTTAATATTGTAAATGTTTTAAATTTAAATTTTTTAGGCATTGCCCTCTATGATGTCTCTATAATTTGGACTTCTTTCCGCTTATACAATAAGAAATGGATTAAACGTTTTTTTTTAATAATTGTAATATACAATCTCATTATTTCATGATTTGTTTTTTATAGATCATAATACAAACATGCAAATTTAAAAAAACATTTTAAAAATATTTATAGAATTGTGTAGGTAGTATTTAAATCAGGTTATATTAGCATATTTCCCTGAATTTATAATTAAATCCTAAAAAATATTAAAACTGTCGTTATTTTCTACAATCAAAGAGACAAAAATGTAGACCTTCTCGGTTAATGTTGCAAATGTTTTTAATTTCACTGATTAAGCGGTGCAAATAACCCAATCCGTCATCCCGACCGCATGTCACGCTTATCGATATCGAATAAAAGTATCGATACGTTTATTCGTTCTCCGGGCAGCAATAAAAATTTAAAAATGGAACACGCAATACGTCGAGCCCGAACGGGCGCAACGTCAAAACAGTTTCGTATTTCGAACGTAAAAAATTAAAAACAAACCTTTGTTCGCGTGGAACGATTTCCAATTTGAATTATCGCTTTTGTTCTTTGTTTTAAATGTGGCCGTTAATAAAAGATGGTGTCGGGTTGGCATTTTGTTATTTTATTTATTGACGTGGTAGTTAACACTTCTAATGGCAATAAGTTTCATTACTTAAGTACTTTTCTGTAAAATGACACCTTTATTTTTCTGTAAAGAAATGTGACTTTTTTCTTTGTCTTCTGAGTAACAAACTATAATTGATATAATATTTTAGCCTATATAATGTCCCACTGCTGGGCACAGGCCTCCTCTCATATATGAGAGGGATTGGGCTATAGTCCCCACGCTAGCCCTAAGCGGGTTGGGAACTTCACATACACCTTTGATTTTTTTCTCGGATGTATGCAGGTTTTCTCACGATGTTTTACTTCACCGAAAGCTAATGGTAAATATCATCTGATATTTCGTACATAAGTTTCGCAAAAACTCATTGGTACGTTCCAGGATTTGAACCCACGACCTCCGGATTGAAAGTCAAACGTCTGAACTGAACCACTGTGCCACCACCGCTTACTTGTATTGATATAAACTTTTACAATTTACATACATATATAAAAGACAATTGGCTTATCGCGTAGGCTTACGTTTAATATATTTCTGGCGTGACATTATGCTCGTGGTCGACAGGCAGACTCAGCCGTGTCCGAAACGTCAAGGCAGTGTTGTTAAAATATCTTTGACTGTAATTTTCTATCACACGCCATGTCAATTGGTCATTTGAATTTATTTACATGATTTCATACTTATTTGAACTTTACTACTGCTACTCAGATTGATGAATATTATCTACTTTATGTGCCGTGTGGTGACGGCAGTAAGAATACATTTGTCACCACCCCAGCTCCTCCTGCGGGTGTCGTAAGAGTCGACTAAGGGATTGAAGTGTCACTACATATTTGATAAAAGATTGATGATGGGCAGTATCATCATAGTGGACACATTAATGAGATCGCCAATCCGCTTGCCCAGCGTGGCGATTATGGGCATTTATAACCTAATGCGTGTATACGCATAGTTAATAGGAGAGGCCTACGTCCAGCAGTGGACTAACATAGGCTGATGATGATGATGATGACCTACTTTAAAGGTATCTCTTTAGTGTCGAATTTGTTGCAACCTAAAATCTATAAATATAATTAAATTGCTACTCACGTATATGTACGTATGTATTATATTTAGTCACCACGCGCGACATGTTTCGGAGAGCCTAGGTCTCCATTATCAAGCACTGAGCTCTCGTTCACGCCTCGCGACTCGCCAGCGCGGCGCGTACGTGTGTGTTTAGGCACTGGTCTCACCGCGAGCTACTAAGCTAATATGAACTATCGGCTATAAACACGAACAAAAGATACGCACTCCCGTGTAAATAAAAGAGACACGGCGATACTCGCTCAGCTATCAGCTATCACCGCCGGGCGAGTATCGCCGTGTCTCTTTTTTTTACACGGGAGTGCATATCTTTTGTTTGTGTTTATAGCTCATATTTCATAGCTTAGTAGCTCGCGGTGAGACTAGTGCCTTAACCTAAAATCTAGCAAAACTTTTAATAGTATTAGGTAATAATGTTTTAGACGGATTGAAATGCGAGTGATACAGCTACAGTAACGGAATTTGGTAAGGATATGTGTTGTATGAACCGCTACAGGATTATGATACTAAATTGTAAAAAAAAACCATTGGGGTGGGGGCCCTCCATACATGTAACTGAGGGATAGAATTTTTTTTTTGTTGTATATAAGCGTGTGGGGTATTAATAGAAAGGTCTTTGAAAATGATATGAAGGTTTATAAATCTCATTTTTATTCAAGCAAATCGTTTTCGAGATATCAGCTCTCAAAGTCTGAAAAAAAAAATATATTATGCACATTAATAACTCTATCAACGATTTTTGGTTTGATTGAATTATCTCCAATAGTTTTTAGGTAGGTTGATTTAACTGTATTTTTTAATAATAAATAGATAATGGTACGGAAACCTTCGCGCGCGAGTCCGACTCGCACTTGGCCGGTTTTTTTAATAATTGTGTATACAATTTCGGTCGATGAATATAGTTCAGGTGTTTTATTTTTCATAGAACATAATGCAATTTTTTTTTTTCAAAATATTTATAGAATCGTGTATGTAGTATTTAAATCAGGTCATATTAGCATGTTTCCCTGAATTTATCATTAAATCCAATAAAATATTAATACTATCGTTAGTCTCTACAGATAGAAATGTAGGCTGCTTAAAAATTACCTAAAATTTATGGTAATACAAGATTCTTAATCATGACTTGTTATTATTACCTACATCTACGGAGTCATATGACGATAAACTGCCATATTTTTTAATTAGGCTTAAAATTCAGAAAAATTCCAATACAATGTGATTTTCAAAACGGTTCCAAATGTACTACAAACATTTTTTTTTATATTTAAAATCAACATGTTTCCAGTATTTTCTATTATAAAATCCACCTGACTCGTAACGTAATCCGTATTGATTAACCGTGAGTGTATTTTTCATTGCATTTTTTATTCGTTCTATTGTCGTCTTAATAATACGAGTAATTTACCTCGTAATTAGTTTGAGGCGTAAGCCCTACAGTTAAGTAAAATAATATCCTTTTTAAAATAGATACATGTCATAGGATTCAAATTACGAAAAACCCCTAAAAAGCAACCTAATACCGATCGCTCTCGACAGCGCTGTCACTTCAACGGCCCCTTAAAATACCTTTTAAAAAACGAACATCAATTAAATCGACAAACAACGAGAATGCAACGTAAACACAACCCTAGAGCCCTCAAATCCGAGGGGGAAGCGGAGATAGAGCACGTTTGAACGCGCCCTCCTGATTGGTCGCCGGGGCGCGCCGTTCGACCAATCAGCGGGCGCCTCCCTGGGGTGCGAGGATTTTGAAAATGTTTGTCGTTTTAATTTTCGAAGGTGTTCTTTTTATGACGGGTTATGCTGGGGGCACACTGCGTTTTGGTTTAATTTATTTATAACATGTGTATTAGGATGGAATATCTTTATTGATATTAAAATGATGTCTTTAAAAAATATCACGTGTGACTTTTGTAACTATATGCTTTTTTGCATTTAAGGTAAACAATACAGCTGGGTAAATTATTTGTTTATGGTGGATTGTTAGTAATTGAAGTACCTAATTAAAATAATTATAGGCTCTCTAACTAATCGGTCTGGACAACTCCAAACAGTCACAATCTTTCTATCAACTATTTTTAAAATAAATGTATCGTTATTTTTCTAATAAAATAAATCGAGCCGATAATGAAAATCGAAAACACGCCAAATCACACCAACGAGCTCCAACAGTCAATCGAGTGACGCCTTCAGTCTAATGTATAGCCAAGGCGTAAAAATATGTACCGTTTCCACTTATGAAAATTTGATGAATGAAATACGTAATATATTTATGCCCTTGGCTGCACATAAAAGTATTACGAATTTCACAGCATATAATTTAGTCAAATAAACTTTAGGTAATTAACAAGGATCGGACAAACGCCCGTCATTCTGAAAACATAACCCTGTTCCGTACAGTAGAGACTTCTTTATCTTATGATATTAACATATTTTACTTTATAAGATATTTTTTTAATAACAATAACATAAAGTATTTATTTAGGCGATCCCAGCTCTTTCTTACTTGTACACATCATGATTGTAACCAATAAACGATTTAAAATATTTAATGTTGCATTATTATTAGTGACCAATGTCATAAATTCATAATCGTGGGGTGTACAAGTAAGAAGGAGTTGGAATTTCTTAAATACATACTTTGTGATAGAGTTATTAAAAAGACATCTTATACAATACAATATATTAACATCATAAGAACTTGTCAACCTCCGTAGCCTAGTTGGTAGTGACCCTGCCTACGAAGCTGGAGGTTCCGGGTTCTAATCCCGGCGAGTGTTATTTGTGTATTTATTTATCACAAATATTTGTTCCTTGGTCATTAAGTATCTATTTAGTATGGTATTTAAGTATCTATATGTATCTATCTATTATATATATCGTCGCCTGGTACCCACATCACAAGCCTTAATTGAGCTTACCATGGGACTAGGTCGATTTGTGTGAGATGTCCCAAGATATTTATTTATTTATTATAAGATAAAGAAGTCTCTACTGTATGGAACAGGGTTATGTTTTCAAAATGACGGGCGGTTGTCCGATCCTTGGTAATTAAAAAAGACAAGTAAATGAACTCTCGTTCGAAAGATTTTGAGACAAAAGGAGTGTGGTGTGACACGTGATGCATGGTATAGTCTACGTTTATTATTTCTTCGTAATTCGTATTCAATTACCAATACAGATTGGCAATCTTGTAGAAAATGTCCCAATATGTAGCAAAATGTATATAATATCTATTTTAGTAGCAAAATTTCAGAAACATGTTCATTTTGAATTTTTTAACTATTACATTAAAAAAATCAGCCTATATAATGTTTCACTGCTGGGCACAGGCCTCCTCTCATATATATATGAGAGGGATTGGGCTATAGTCCCCACGCTGGCCCTAAGCGGGTTGGGAACTTCACATACACCTTTGAATCTTACTAAAATTATATGTCATTGTGTTTTGGTGCAAGTTTAGATGTTTTTGAGCACCATGGCCGCTCCAATATATGATGGTGACTCATCATATCAGCCAAAAGACGTCCACTGCTGAACATAGTCCCCCAAAGACTGCCACAATGACTGGTCCTGTGCCACTCGTATCCAGCGGACTCCTGCGACCTACACTCCTCTTCTTATGACTAGCCTAATTATACTATACCTGTATATTCAGACGCGTTATATTTTATTTACTCAGATAAGGTTTTATATGTAAAAGGTAGCGATAATGTTGACACTGACAGGTGTCAGGTGTGTGACATTGACCCTCATGTCTGGTTGGTGTGTAATTGTGTATTAATTTTTGTAATATATTATATTAATAAATATCTTGAGCCTTCTTACACGAATCAACCTAGTCCTACAGTAAGCTCAATTAAGGCCTGTGATGTGGGTACCAGGCGACGATATATATAATAGATAGATACATACAGATACTTAAATACATAGACAGCCATGACCAAGGAACAAATATTTGTGATAAATAAATACACAAATAATGCCCCGCCAGAATTCAAAACTGGAGCCTCCAGATATCTGTGTTAATTCTAACTTTTTAGGGTTCCGTAGTAAACTACTTATAGTTTCGCCATGTACTTACGTCTCTCCGTCTGTCTGTCCGCAGCATAGCTCAGTGACCGTTAGTACTAGAAAATTGCAATTTGGTACAGGTATACATAATAGTCACGCCAATAAAACGGTAGAATAAAAAATAGAAAGAGATTACGAGTACCTCCCCTACAGTTAAAGTAGGGTGATTTTATTTATTTACTAAAATCCTATAGTGTGGGGTATCGTTGAATAGGTCTTTTAAAAAGAATATGGGTCTTGGAAGAAAGATTTTTCTGAAGTCTAAATTTTCAAAATAACTGCTCCAGTATTTAAATAATGTGTCCTCTCATCTAACTTTTGATCTGTGGGTCCGAAAAATATGAATGATGATTTCTATCATGAACATTACGGTTATAAAGTACCTTAAAAAAAACTATTCCGAACATAATCGGCCCAGCTGTTGGTAAGCCGTTTTCGAATAACTAACTACGGAACCCTACACTGAGCATAGTTTTTTAAACGTGATCTTTCCTACTTATATGAGAATCGACATTTACACCTAATAGTGAATACGCGTTTACACATTATATTTATAAATTTTGAAAGGTAGGTATATTCACCCCGGATTCCTTGTTTTTGGTATGGTTTAAATATCATGAGTTTAGTTTTATTGAAATTTATCCGTGCGGTGACGGAGTAAGAATACAAAAATCACCGCCCCTCTCTTCCCGTGGGTGTCGTAGGAGTCGACTAAGGGAAATACTGAGTATCCAGCTTCTCAGCCGGTGGTAACTGGTAGGGTATTTTTACTAGTACCCGCCTGGTTGGCTACCACCGTACATTCGGTGTAAACGCCCGTGAAATGACTTACCTTCGTGTTTGCCGTGTTTCGGGGTCAGCCGGTGTATTTACCAGCATCTAGCGGGCCAGCAAGGCGGTGGCAACTAACAGGTTACTGATTGTCTCCTGTTCGTTGCCGCCGCGAGTTGGGCTCTATTTTTCACTTACGATCAGGTGGAGTGGAGCCACTTTGTTGTGCCAACGTTATTTTTATTGGGTCGGCAACGCGCATGTGACACCCTGAGGTTGCAGGCGCCCATAGGCTACGGTGACTGCTTTCCATCAGGCGGGCCGTATGCTTGTTTGCCACCGACGTGGTATAAAAAAAAAAAAATTTAATAACAAAATTTGAATCCATTATTATCTAATATCCTTCATCAACTCCCAATTTAACCATCATAAAGTAACTGAACTTATTACCATTACGTTATAATCGTGAATTTCGTGCGCAGACATTTGCAATCGATGACAGGTGCGGGCGGTGGGCGGGGCCGACTCCGCCCCGCGGTAAAAAGTGTAACCTTGTCTATGCCGGGCAGTGTAGATGCTGCATAAAGCTTAAAATACATTATAACGTATTTTTGTTGAACAACTCAAATTGTTTTATAATAGTACATTTCGATGCAAGTGTAAAAAAAATACACAATAGTACATTTCCTAACTAGTGCGGGAAAACTTTTTTTCGGCGAGGGTGAAAGTTGGAGCCCGAGTGAAACGAGGGCGACTATCACCCGAGTTAAAAAAAGTTTTTGCACGTGTAAGGGACGATTTTTTTCATAACAAGTGCGTCAAAAAGAGAAATTAACGCGTGCGAAGCGTGCGCAAAGTTCGTTTTTGCGCACTAGTTAGGAAAAAGAAGTTTTTACACGTATATCGAACGACTTTTTTCATAACAAGTGCCTTAGAAAGAGAAATTTACGCACGTGAGGCTCAGAGCTAATACAAAGTAAGATAAGAACGTCAGATAGGTTTCCCAAAAAATTAAAATTGTACGAAAGCGCCCCATGCGTGGGGTACCTTCGTACATAGTATTTTTTACCACAGTATTAGTTTTGTTCTCAACTGTCTATTTTTAGCGTTCCGTAGCCAAAATGGCAAAAACGGAACCCTTATAGATTCGTCATGTCCGTCTGTCCGTCTGTCCGTCTGTCACAGCCAATTTACTCGGAAACTATAAATGCTACAGTAACGAAATTTGGTAAGAATATGTGTTGTATAAACCGCTACAGGAATGTGATACTAAATTGTAAAAAAAACCATTGGAGTGGGGGCCCTCCATACATGTAACTGAGGGATAGAATTTTTTTTTTAGTTGTACATAAGCGTGTGGGGTATTAATAGAAAGGTCTTTGCAAATGATATGAAGGTTTATACATCACATTTTTATTTAAGCAAATCGTTTTCGAGATATCAGGTCTCAAAGTCTGAAAAATGTGTCCCCCCCCCTCTATTTTTTAAACTACGCGATATAAAATTCTGAAAAAAATATATGTTATGCACATTAATAAACGCTATCAACGATTTTTGGTTTGATAAAATTATCTCCTATAGTTTTTGAGGTAGGTTGATTTAACTGTATTTTTTTAATAATAAATTGATAATGGTACGGAACCCTTTGCGCGCGAGTCCGACTCGCACTTGGCCGGTTTTTATTTACAAGTATTTTATTCATATACTACGACTTCATTTGGAAATAACAATATTTTCACTTAACAAAAATATTGGGGTACATTCGTACAGTAAGGATTCTCATACATTCTTGGCTGTACGAAAGTACCCCAACTAAAAATGAAAAAGTTAAAACAAAAAATAAAAATAACCTGTATCCTAATTATAAAATAAACCATTTCATACGTAGTTCAAAGATTAGCTTATGAAGTATATTTAATTACGTTTGTAACTGAGCAAAGCTTTCTGAAATAAATGCATTTAAAAATGACTTTTATATTTACTTTGAGGTGTCAAAAACATGTTTTAATTTTTTTTGAAGAAACTAGCTGTCATATTTCCATCCCTTCTCGGTGGTGAGTTATGCATATTAGTGGCCATTATACATAAAAATATGACCATTTTCGCGTGTCGGATAGCGGAGATATGACCACTGTACGAATGCTCCCGCTGTACGAATCCTACCCACTCTCCCCGACGCATAGTTACTTTACTAGGAGAGGCTCGTTCAGTAGTAGACTGAGATGAGCTGATGATGTATGTATAGATATACTAAAGAGCTAAGAAGAATTAGGTACCGAAGTTTACCAACGCCGAAGGTGGGATTTGAACCCACTCAGCTTTCGCAACTGATGCTTAAACCGCACGGCCACTCCAGCTTAGCGGAAAACCAGTCGAATTTCTCGGGTATATGCAATCTGTTAGGCACCTTTGACCATATTATAGGGGCAAGCAATACGTGCTACGGTGCTAGCCGCCTCCTACCCCAATCCTTTTCGGCATTTGGTATGTGAAATGTATGGTCCTGCCATCTATAATGTTTTATGCAACAACTCAAATTGTTTTATGAAATATTTTTCGAGTTGTATTTTTTATTCAATTTTTTGTTCAAAATGTTCAAATTGAAATCCCACCTCCGGAGTTGGTGAGCTAGGTTTTTTTTATGACAAGACGCTTTTTGAATAGGTGACGTGAAAAAATAAATGTTGTTAATGTTGGTAGGGTCATAGGCTTTGTTAAACAGGGTGTTCGTGTTGATTTGCGTTAAATTGGACAAGTTACTTGGGACATTAAGAGAAGTTATCTGGTATATCGGCTTTTGTTAAATTCGAAAAAAAACATTTTTTTTCGTTTTCATATGTAATAAAATATATGAAATGTGAGAGAACCTTAAAAATAACATAAGAAATAAATCTCAGTTGGCACATGTCAAAATAAGTAACACTAAGATCTAATAGTTATATTTTTAACACTAATAAGATATAATAGGTTGCAGTACTTGCAGTACACTTGTTTAGTAATCAAATTTGGTTTTTGAATAACTCAATAACAGTAAGAGATAAGATACTAGTTTCTTAGAGAAATTAGTTATACTGGACCTAAATAAGTTTCCCTTAAATTTATAGCAAATAGAAAAAAACTCCCTGAATAATATATTCACCTATTTTTTCGACCTTGCAGCCGTGACAGATTTCTACAGTTTGTAACTGGATAGGTATAGAACACATATAAGTACTTTAAAGCCTAAAACTATCCAAAAAACCCGTCTCAATTTCTCTGACTCCACATTGACCGCAATTAAAAAATTACGAGCACAGATATAAAGGCCAGTTTATTTTTTAATCGTCGTCAAGCTACGATCGTAAACGCTCACAATGCCGTGCGTGCGGCAGAATAATGCAGTGCTTTAGCCTCGTGACGTCGCCAAAAAAAGAGTGACCGTTTGATTTAAGACTGACTGCTCAGTCTATTTGCATTTCGCTTGTAAACCTATTTCCTGATATAACAAACTTTATTAAACGATATTTTTTTATTTAGACTGTTCAGAATATTTTGTTATTGTTACTGTTAGTTATTCATAAAAAAAAACTATTTTAACGGATTATATGAGGCATTTTAATTAATTTAACTACATCCCGACGTTTCGAACATTTTACAGGGTTCTTGGCCTACGGGTGACAATATACAGATAATGGATCGAATGTAGATATTAATAATTGTGAATATTAACATTGTAATATAAATATGCCTCTAATTGTGATTGGTGAATTGACGTTCAGAATTGCATGGACGATTTATGAATGAATTCATTCATAAACTCTCCATGCAATTTTGAACCCGACTGTACAACTAATACCTGAATTAAATTACCTTTGTGTTTAACTTGAATGCATAGAGAATCATTTTCAATGTCATGTCACCAAATCATCTGAGGGTCACAATAGTACCTTCTGATTTTCATCACATTTATTAGCTACAAGCTGTTTATTAGTAGATAGTGCTAGTATTATTTTTAGGGTTCCGTAGCCAAAATGGCAAAACGGAACCCTTATAGATTCGTCATGTCCGTCTGTCCGTCTGTCACAGTCGATTTACTCGGAAACTATAAATGCTACAATAACGAAATTTGGTAAGGATATGTGTTGTATGAACCGCTACAGGATTATGATACTAAATTGTAAAAAAAACCATTGGGGTGGGGGCCTCCATACATGTAACTGAGGGATAGAAAATTTTTTTTATTTGTATATAAGCGTGTGGGGTATTAATAGAAAGGTCTTTGAAAATGATATGAAGGTTTATAAATCATATTTTTATTTAAGCAAATCGTTTCCGAGATATCAGCTCTCAAAGTCTGAAAAATGTGTCCCCCCCCCTCTATTTTTTAAACTACGCGATATAAAATTCTAAAAAAAAATATATGTTATGCACATTCATAAACTCTATCAACGATTTTTGGTTTGATTAAATTATCTCCTATAGATTTTGAGGTAGGTTGATTTAACTGTATTTTTTTTTAAATAAATTGATAATGGTACGGAACCCTTCGCGCGCGAGTCCGACTCGCACTTGGCCGGTTTTTATTTTAAAATGTAGGTCTCATACGTTCCGTCCGTTGCCCTTTAAAATTACCAACTATACTCTGTTTGGTTTGGTGTTTCAAAAAAGTAAGTTTAACAATCTTGCAGTATTTTTTTATTGAAAAATGCATATAAAAATCCAAACAGGTACTTAATGATATAAAAACAATGTAAACCACTGTATTTCCTCGTTATATTATGTATATTTGCTAAAACTTATTTTCTACTCGTAGTTTTCAATAAAAAGATACTGCAAGATTGTTTACCTTTTTTTAAACACCAATACAACACCCGCCTACATCGATACTATAAACGGTTCTACATCACTCTTGTCCACCGCACGTATCAGCGCCATCTAGCGGTGCAAACTGCAAACATCACAGCCCTGCGTGGGAACTGGGCTGCTACTGCTCCCTATTGTGTCGTCACGTACAGGATGCCAGGGGACCTGTGACGGCTGTGACTCAGGCCTACCGCGTGCTCTGCCTGTCTTTGTTATTCTAATAACACGGTCCTTGGAGAGACAGAGATGGTCGATTTTTTACGATGTTTCAATGTTCGCGGCAGCGGCCCTACCGCGAATAACGAAATTCGTAAATTTCGAGGATTTCTAATGATGCTTCCGTGTCAGTGACACTTCAATCCCTTAGTCGACTCTTGCGACACCCGCAGGAGGAGTTGGGGTGGTGACAAATGTATTCTTTCCTTTCTGCCGTCACCACACGGCCACCGTCACCACACGGCCAACTATGACGGGGGGTCACCATGACGTACTAATGCGTTTCAGTGTAGGTTCAGGGAAAGGGACACAGATATAAGACTCGTATAGCCTTGTCCCTTTCTCTCGACCTACACTGAATCGCATTCTGATCCGATCAATGATCATGCTGTACTTTTCAGTCAGGTAATAAAAATCCTATTCAATTTATGTAATTTTTATATAATTTGAGGTTTATTTTGTAGATTTTATTTCTATTTTTATTATAAAATTTGCACCAATCGATGTCAGTTCCAGTCACCTGAAGAGTAAAACGTTGTAAATCTGTAATGGGTTCGAAATGTCGGATGTAATTTTTAATATACGAAGTATAATTATAATATAATTTTCATAGATTTATTTCATGAATATCTATCGAGATAACCGAAAAAAGATTACATACACTAATACACTAATCTACTATCTACGTCTACTTATTAGAAAATTTTAATTTCCCATTTCCCTATTTGACTAACATTTTATTAGTATTTATTTCCAATCAAGCTCTGCTTACCAAATTGGCCAAATTGTTTAAATAATACGAAATAATGTGTATGTTACATTAACTATGAATGCTTCTTGATTTGTAATAAAATATTAAATAATGAACAGAAATATGAACGTAATAATAATTTGCAAGCCGTGTGGTGACGGCAATAACAATACATTTGTCACCACCCCAACTCCTCCTGTGGGTGTCGTAAGAGTCGATTAAGGGATTGAAGTGTCACTGACCATTCTACAAGATTGATGATGGGCAGCAGCGTCATCATAGTGGACACATTACTGCGATCGCCAATTCGCTTACCCAGCGTGGCGGTTATGGGCATTTACCTCCTAATGCGTCTATACGCAAAGTTAATAGGAGAGGCCTACGTCCAGCAGTGGACTAATATAGGCTGATTATGATGATGATGATGATGATGAATAATTTGCAACGCTCATAATAAATAAATAAATATCTTGGGGTATCTTACACAAATCGACCTAGTCCCACGGTAAGCTCAATTAAGGCTTGTGATGTGGGTAACAGGCGACAATATATATAATAGATAGATACATAAATATAGATACTTAAATACATAGACAGCCATGACCAAGTAACATTTATTTGTGATAAATAAATACACAAATAATGCCCTAGCCAGGATTCGAACCCGGAACCTCCAGCTTCGTAGGCAGGGTCTCTACCAACTAGGCTACGGAGGCTGACGTTCACGTCATCAGGGTTCTGTTACTATTTTAGGTATGTAAACTATGATGATGATAAATAATAAAACCGAAACATTATCTCTGAGGTTAGCCTAATTGCAACAACCACATAACATTATTTACGAAAAGGTTGAAATGCCCGATTAGCGATTAGCAGTTACATTTCATTGTAAATAATAATTTTCCCCATAAACATAAACGTCACCCTCAACTACCCCGAGGGCGTATCATTTAGCTTTAACACATAACTAATCACATTACACATCACAATAGCCATACAACTATACAAGAACATCCGTCGGTATTAAAATCAGACAAAACACCGCTCGATAAATCAGACTCACACTATTCCCCTCACTACGGGTACGTTCCAAAACGGTAATAGCTCTAAGGCGCTTGTTACTTTTTTAATTCTGGCGGAAAAGGTCGCGGTGCGTGCCGCGGCAAGCGCGAGCCGTATTATTGTCTATGACCCATTTCGTTTTGGCGGGAATCGATAGTGACGTAGCAATCGGATTAGGTTTTTTATTAGAGGAATCTATATTGAGGGTTGGGTTTCAGAATCATTTCACCGCGACTTGAAATAGCGAGGCTTACGAGCAAGACGTTAATCTATATGTAGTGGGTAGATAATATTATTAGTACTACCTAATGCTTATAAGTTAAAATACATTTAATTAACTATTTTCATAAAATGTACCGTCGGCCATTAAAATCCTAAAAAAAGTAAACAAATATGACTTACTTTCAATAAAGTTATGACACCAGACGCAACTCGAGTTGTGTCAGGTGTCGGAGGGGATTTTCCTAAGAAAAAGGCCTTTTCATTCTTAAGGCCGGACCACACTAAATGTGTGCATGGCGTGTGCATTGTGTCTTATGTAAATGTGATATTAGATGGGACACCGCTGTGGTAATATATTCTGTCCAACTATGCCGGCAATAAAAAAGGCGACAAATTAAAAATTATCTATGGGCAGACAACTATTTGCGTTGACATTCTACCGTTTTTTTTTTTAATTTGCTGCCTTTTTCTACTGCCAGGTATTGTGGGACAGAGTATAGCCACCTAATTAAAAAAAACGATTTAAAAAGCCTGTAGTCTTTGCCTCAAAATACTCGAATCCAGAACATAAAAAAAAATGTTTTAGCGCTTTACTTCAAACGTCGATAACGCAGTATTTCAGCATACTATTGCTCAAAGATGATTAATAAAGAATGCAAAGCATTGAATATAATATATCAGTATTGAGGGCGTCAGTGTGAGGCAAGTGCTGACAGGACAAAACTGTGACATTGGTGAAGATTTGCGAATCTGTGACACAGTTTTTCAATCAGTGCAACTTTGGTGCGTTTAGACAATGGTTCAGATAAAACGGACGTTCGGTTTTTAAATTCGTGCGCGGGTTTTTGTGTGAGTGGTGGGTCAAATGAAAATGAAAATGTCTGGTAAGATTCTGTTTATTTATTCAGGCTCTCTCTTTAGAAGCTGGGTAATTTGTGATTTAAATGTAATTAAAATATAATGCGGTATTGACTGGCATGGATGAGACAGAATATTCGTAGTCTGTAATGAAACCTTATATTCTCAGTTCACCGACTGAAATATCTTTCTTTAATACAATATTATATATTTAAATACTTAGATAAACGGGTTACTCATGTAATTGAAGTCTAACATTGCTAGACATGTTTCGAACCATTTAGACTATTTAGAGCATCCACATCCTTAAATTACATATCTAACTGGTTTCGCAAATTATTCGTTAGTTATAATTTATTATTCAATATAATGTGAATACTATACTATCTGAACCTCGTAAAATATAAATATCGATATTTATCGTGAGATATGACGACACAAGGAAACAGTGCTCTTTTTAGACCTAGGTATTTGAGTTCAAATCATGTTTATATTTTTCCGTCTGTTTTATATGACTTCCAGTTATAAAGTTTCATTTCATTCTTTATTCATTAAACAATTACATTGCATTCTGACATTAATAATTTCGGAATAAAGAGCTGTATCTAAAATGTCCTCTTAGCTAATATTTATCATTTTAAATATACATAATATTACCTACGTAACATGTCACGCGGTAGACTGCATAGTTGCATTTTTTTTTAATAATTATATTCATCATATTCTTAATTCTTTCCACTTAAATCAACTGTTCCATTTTGTAACCGTCACTTTTAAGATTGTGTTATGTTCTTATGTCTTATATTATATTATAGGCATTACATTACATATATCAAATATTACTTAAAACCTTAAAAATACCTATCAAAACAAAATTCATGTGTGTGTGTATTGTGTAGTCATTCGGTGTTTCGCAGCAGCGTGCAACATAAATTGCCTAATGTGGCGATGAAATTATAGAAACTTGCATAGACATAGACAAGATTATCATTTTCCTCGTAAGTACAAGGAATTTCTATAATTTAATTACATAATAGGGCATGCAATCCTGGGATACATTTGTATCCAATCACCTGCGACAATTTATATGCTGGACTCCAGCTCAAAAATGCCCCCAAAAACAATTCTTCAATTGTGCCAATATGGACAGGACATAGCGCTTGTCTTAACACCGCGCATATTTCGGCGCAACAAAATATTTATTGAATATAGCCAATAAAAACTTTTATGGTTGTGTATTTCATGTAAAATCGAAATTAGTAAATTTCGAGGATTTGTCTCGCTCACTCTAATGACGCCCTCGTTTGAGTGACAGAGAAAAATCCTCGAAATTTACTAATTTCGATTTTTACGGTAGGCGTGCATCTTTTTTCCGAAATGTCAAAACGATCACCACTATGGAATTTATATGAAATACACAAAAGTGACGTCACGTTTGCGTCCTGCCAAATGACCTACTCTTTTAAGTTCTTTTCAATTTATTAAATAGAAGTTCTGTATAAAAATTACTGCAATCTAAATCTTAGTAATAATTTCTTCGTGTATTATGTCGTGCATAATGTTATAGTACGAGAGTCAGAGGCCAATGCAAATGCAAAACCAAAGCAATGAAAATGAGGATTTCCGGCCAAGTTGGTATAGGTCAGATAGGTAACGAGGCCGGGAATCCATTTTCACGCCGAGGCATGTATAGTACTTTTCTCAAACATACCTACAAAGAAATACAAAAAAAAGTACAAAGTTGTCGAAATAAAAAAAGTTACTTTGCAACACTGAGGTAAACAACTAGAGACGAACACTCCATACTTTTGCTACGCATTTTGCGTGAAAGATATCACAAATGAGGCGGGAAACAAACAAAATCAAACCAAAGCCGAAACGATGGACCTATCAAATTATATCTATCCCTTTTCCACTTAGCGTTTCAATTAGCATCGAAAGATCGTCTGTCTTTCACTACCTAATTGTTAAACAGGGACGCGGCTAATAACTGTGACGTACAGTTCAGTGTTGCCTACAAAATGAAAAAAAATCCGCTAAATAATCAATATTACATAATATTTTTGAAATTATTAATTTAAAGGTTCTTTGTTCTTTGCTAGATTTCTTTCATAATAAACATAATTAATATCTGGGGCACTGATTGGTCCTATATAAGGTACCTATTTACTGTTGACATTTATGAGAGATACAGATATACATTTTGAAAGCAATTGAATAGGTACTTGACGATTGTGCAGGTGGTAGAACCTTGTGCACGGTCCGCCCGGTATCAGCATCATCATCATCATCATCAGCCTATAATAGTCCGCTGCTGGACGTAGGCCTCTCCTATTAACTATGCGTATAAACGCTCTTACGACACCCGAAGGAGGAGTTGGGGTGATGACAAATGTATTCTTACTGCCGTCACCACACGGCGGTATCAGCATAACGCCGTTTTAATAGACATTAACCTGCCGCCAAATAGTAGTGCTCGTACTGTAGCCGTACCATGAGTTGGAAAGTAAGGGATATGTTAGGTTTGAGTCGATACGTCGCATTCTATCGTGAGATTGGAGCGAGCGTGATGGCCTGCTTTACGTATCGAGTAAAACCCAACGTTACCGATACTTACGGCGAAATGGGTCTTTTGGCCCTCTACAAAATTATTATAATAATACAGGGTGTAAGTCTAATACGGGCGAAGCTCTTAACGGGTGTTAGTTTACGACATAATAAGTACATTCAAATAACATTTACTTAAAATAAGAGCAACAAAATTGACCATTCAAAATAATTCGGCGCGCAATGTAGAGCAACATACGCGAGTTAAACACTCGTTGACAGCTAATTTCAAAAGCAGATGACATAACTGCCATAGCAACAATAACAAATGTTCGTACCTACATTGCTGCTCCGATAATCTTAAAAAAAATCTGTGGGGTCATAATAAAGAGTAATTTTGAAAAAACCTTGTAATCCATGAGCACACTAATGAATCCCATGCCTGGTTTAATTGATCGCCCGTATTAGATTTACACACTGTATATTATGTAGTTTTAGCGGGCGTATTCCTTTGTACAACACATGGATTGCAATTTTTTTGTTAAGTTAGTCAAATCGTTAATTTCTGTGGCAGTTACTTAATTATGAACAAGTAACTGACACGGTAAAAAAAAAGTAGAAAAA
>JALPQI010015284.1:0-26719 GCA_025490895.1 Thaumatotibia leucotreta
TTAGGAATACGCGAGGCCCAGATGCTCTTCATTTGTGCAAAAACTAACATACACTGCGATTTAAATAAAATAAAAAATAAAATTTCTGCTGTAAGTAACTTTTTTAAGGTAAATTGCTAGTAATTGGCCACCGTACAGTAACTGGCCGCCTTATATAAAAACGAGCTCTATTTACTTATAATTAGAATTCATTTTGGAAGAGGGAGAGTGATTGACAGTGACATGACACATCGTTTTAACATGAATTCTAACTATAAGTACATAGAGTTTTTTTTTCATATAAGGTGTCCAGTTACTAGCAATTTACCGTATGTATTGTAAATAAACTACTTAAATTAAGACATCCATGGTCATATGTCAGCCAAAAATATCGTGTACCACTTTTCGAATGTATTGCCACGGATTAAAATCGAAAATTAGTAGACCATGTCTTTGGCTGTAGGTACCAATTCAAAGAGCTTTTGACTTTTAAAAAACATAATAATTATATGCGCACTGAAATCTTTTGTAAAAAGATTATCCTTTTTCTTCCCCGGGATCTCGAGTCATGTCAATCTCCTATTTCATCATCATATAAGTCGAAAAACGTACACTGCTGGACAATCTGGATATAGGCCTCCCCCAAAGATTGTCACAATGACCGGTCACAACACTACTCACAACATTCTAATATTGGTGTAGTTTTGAAGAAGTAACAAAACAACCAGATATTCGTACACTATAATTCGCATTTGTTATTAAATTTATTATTAGCATATTCACTGACATGCTGATTTTTGCGGTGGACTCTATTGACATGTAAAAATCGTATAGCTACATAAAGTATGTGAGTGGATATAGGTAATAGGTATATCTGTTTAGCATATTCATTCGCTTGGAAAACCTGCCTCTGTAACGATACTTAGGTATTCACTAGAGGTGCAGTGAAGCTAAAAGGCCACACTTGGGTTTTACAACCTTGCCGTTTTTATATGCTAAAGACTTGTCTATGACGTCAGGTATTGACTTACTGCGACAAAGTTGTAAAGTAATAAACTTAGGCATTCAAAAGAACACTTTACGGCATGACAAAGTATCTAAACTAGGTACTATTTAAAATGGAAACTTCCAAGAGACTCAAAGTAAAATTATACTTAATCCATGGCACTTATTTTCTAAGGCGATGATTCGACAATTTAATTATATTCATTTTTACCTATTTAAACAAGATTAGCTGGAAGAGATCCCTTATAGGGATAAGGCCGCCTTTGTAGTAATATTTTTATAACTATGTCGAAGCTATAATATTATGTACAATAAAGTGCTTACTACTACTAGGAACCACTACTAAACAATCTTTCATAAAATACCTAATCAAAATTTAGTGGTAGTCAAGATAAACAGATTTTTTGTGGTATGTTAATGTATCGAAATCGTCATATTAAGGTGCTTGCAGACCAAAAGAGCATTCGTTGTTCTATCCCCCACTCTACGAAATCAACGAATCACGTTTCGTGTAACGATCGAATTTCGTAGAGTATGGGGATAGAACAGCGAATGCTCTTTTGGTCTGCACGCACCTTTAATATATATATATTTTTTTTTTATACCACGTCGGTGGCAAACAAGCATACGGCCCGCCTGATGGAAAGCAGTCACCGTAGCCTATGGGCGCTTGCAACCCCAGGGGTGTCACATGCGCGTTGCCGACCCAATAAGAACTTGTACACTCCTCTTTTGAAGAACCCCATACTGTAGTCCAACGGGAAAACCTCGGCAGGGAGCTCATTCCACAGACGGACAGTCCGCGGGAGGAAGTTCCTCTGAAACCGCACGGTGCGTGACCATTTAGGTTCATCGGGAAGTCTGTCATGTTCACTCATATCGTGCCACTTGAATCTCCGTCATGTTTTTATTGAATGCTTGGCTAGTTTTATATTATTATATTATATTATATTAATTGATACACTAGCAGCTATTTGCTGATGCGTGTATATCACTGCACTTGTTTTTATAATGAAAGTTTATTTTTGGTTAGGTACAAGTTTTTTTAAATAATTGTCAAGTCTGTTTTTAAAACTGTTCACAGAAGGGGCACATATCACTGTCTCTGGCAACCTATTCCACTCGCGAACTATGCGATTTGACAAAAAGTGTTTTCTGGGATTTTTAATCTCGGGTAATTTTTAAACTGTGTCCCCTCAGACGATGATTAGCACTCATTATAAACAGCTTCTTTAGATCAGGTACGTCGTAGTAATCATGTAGGATCTTGTATGTTTCAATAAGGTCACCGCGTTGCCGTCTTAGTTCCAGGGTTGTCAACCCAAGATTGGTGAGTCTTTGTTCGTAAGGCATACTACGTAATTCATAAACCATCTTGGTGGCTCTGCGTTGTACTTTCTCTATCATGGTAATATCTTTCTGAAAGTATGGACTCCAAATTTGGTATGCATATTCAAGAAGAGGCCTGATGTAAGTTTTATATAGTTTCAGAAATAGTGCCTTATCTATGGTCTTAAAGGTCTTTCGTTTGTAACACATTTCAACACATTACAACCAATGTAACGATACAAAATCTCAGTTCTCATTAATTAAATCAGGCAGAATGAGTGCCAACAAACTGGCTTAGGGTGTGTGGGATAAGTGCGGATGATTCAATTATAGCTACAAAACGAAACGTAGGTATTTGGCGAAAGCAGGCGGCACACCTTCCGGTACCATTTACCTTTTTATACAATTCAAATCTCTTATTCAAATAACATACAATCATTTAAAATGAGTAGTAAGTAATTAGTGAAAATAAAAATGTCAAGTTCTAGAAAAAGTGTTAATCAATGTGGGGAAGGGCGGCACCATCGTCGAAGCCAAGCCATCTGGCAGCGGGCTTGAAGCGGTGGCGAGTGCCTCGAATAAGAACCGTCATTAACTAATTCATTGCCACCGAAATGTGCATTTAGATCAAACAAGCATTCGCTCATTCTATCCCCCACTCCACGAAATTAGTTCGTTATACAAAAAGTGATTCGTCGAAATTCGTTGATTTCGTAGAGTGGGGGATAGAATAGCGAATGCTCCTTTGGTCTGAGTGCACCTTTAGTTTTTAACGCATACTGTATATTTATTTACGCCATATGTCAATGGAGTCATGGAGTCTAATCGGATTTTTAATAAGGCACTGGTCTCACCGCGAGCTACTAAGCGACGAGCTAAGTAGCTAAGAGATACGGCGATACTCGCCCAGCTATCAGCTATCAACGCCGGGCGAGTATCGCCGTGTCTCTTTTTTACACGGGAGTGCGTATCTTTTATTTGTGTTTATAGCCGATAGTTTATAGCTTAGTAGCTGCGGTGAGACCAGTGCCTAAGGCACCTTATAACCTAAAAGGACCTATAAATTAAATTCAATTGAGACTTTTATGGCCATTTTACATCTATCAAAGTAACCCCAATTATTCCTAAAGTCACCCCGTTCTACGGTACCCTTGGATTGGAATGTTGTGATAATGAACTAAATAAGCTCCAGGAGCTAAGTTATAAATAAAAAAAATGCATTACGTCTATAAATACGCGTAACTCGCAATAGCGTAAGCGTACATTGCCAAATGGATGCCACAGAGCGAACAAACGTAACAGAGTAACAGGCCTGCTACCGCGAACATCGAAGTTCGCAAATTGCGGGGATTTGTCTCTGTCACTCCAACGAAGGCGTCATTAGAGTGACAGAGAAAAATCCCCGAAATTTGCGAACTTCGAAGTTCGCGGTACCAGGCCAGTACCTGGGTGGAATATCTGAGCGTTTCAACCGCTTAATTTTGGTGGCATCATTTTTGCCGAAGTTTCTATTCGTTACAATGTGCTACTTTGTCATTTGAAGAATAGATAGTACCGAAATGACGAAGTCTATTGAGACGTTTAGAACCTTCGGCAAAAATGATGCCACCAAAATTAGGCGGTTGAAACGCTCAGATATTCACCGATCTACGATGTATTAGAGCCGTTAAAATGTAGTATTAAAAATAATACAAACAATTTTTACGTGTCTTTCCATTTAAATATTCCTATATCCTATGACATCGATTTCAATTGTGTTTTTAATAAATCAAGCTCGCTCGTCATCTCGAACTACAGCAGCCTCTGTTTACTCTGTCTCTGTTTTACTTTCTATCCGGCTCCCTCGCATCACCAAGCGAGTGCGAGCGGGATGCATAGAAAGTAAATCCGCGTCAATGGTACAGTACTGATCATAAGGTAAAATAAGATACACCGATTTATACTTTATCTATAAAAGATGATTTACGCAGAGTCCGTTCCGGTTTGGCACTTACGGGTGTGACTAAATAGACCGATACGGGAACGGCAGCCGCGACCGCACTTCGCACAAGTAAATGCAGTGTTAGGCAATATATTTTATCTATACTCTCATGATTGATTGGTCACTCTGTTTCGATTCTTTACTCAGCTGCTGTTTCGGATAAATTTAGCTTACATATGTTACATCAATCGGTATCCCCATTATAATATCTTATTGCCAAGGTCGAATCATATCTGCTTTCGCTAATGTTTTTATGAGGCGCTGGTTTATTTTTACCGTAGTAATCGGTACAACTAAAACAGAGATGGGCATTAATCGATTATTTTTTTAATCAATTAATTAATCGATTAATTAATCAATCGTCGCAAAACTAATCGCGATTAATTTAATTAAGATTAACTTAATCGTCGCAGAATTCGATGAAAGATTAATCAATCGTCATTTTAATCGATTAAATTTCTCGATTAAGTCTCGATTAAATTTTGAAACACAGAGCATAACAAATAATTAATAAGAATTATCATTCAACATGTTCGTTGAATTTTTGCTATGGCAGGGCGTAAAGACCGGCGAATTTGAAAAATACAAGCCGTTGGTTCGATCTCTAAAGCAAGTTTTGAAATTCGCAACATTTTCTACTGATAAACTGGTTGGCCCGAATAATCTATTAAAAGTACCGACAAAACATAAGCTGCGGTATTTTTAATAGTGCTTAACTAAATTCTTGCTAGAATTGGTTCATTATTCTCACTTACTACCGACCCTTGCTCATAACGTTAGAGGGCTCCGAACAAAGTGTTGCGATTTCTTTCGAAATGTTGTTAGTCAGACTGATTATGTTAGTGGCTAAGAATTATTTGTTAGCGTTTGCTGCACGTGTACGGCGGCGTTTCAAACCAATTCTAATACTGTTTCTATGTTATCCTTTCGCCTACTAACAAACGTGAATTTTAAGCATCTGATGAATTTTTAAAAACACCATGTGTGTACCTGAAGTTGGATATCCTCGGATACTAAAAGCATCAAACATAATTTTAAATAGAAAAAATAACTTAACGAAACATAAAAAGTCAACATTTGTAGATGTTATTTAGATTTTTTTTACTATTTAAACAACGTCGATTATTATGTTTTTGAAACAACAATGTTACTTGAATGTATAATAAAAGTTTGATTTTCATGTAATTTCGGTTGTCTTATTATTAAAACCTATAATGATTTGCATAAGGGATATCGCAATTTATATTCTCGGTATCTCCTATCCTCGTATTGTATTCCAGGTAACTCCTCGTTTATCAAAATATCCGTAATGACGTTATACATGCCTTAAGGTATAGCAGTCTGTCAGCGTATCTCAAAACTTATACGTATTTTTATAAATTAATCGAAAGAAAATTAATTTAATTAATCAATCGATTATAGATTTAATCGCTCGCATTTAATCGACGATTAACTTAATCGTGATTAAATTAGTCGAACATCTTACGATTAAGATTAATGAATCGTCACTTTTAATCGTTAATCGATTACTTTTAGGTTAATCTTAATTGTTAATCGTTAGTCGATTACATTTTGCCCAACTCTGAACTAAAAGGGTTAGGAGGTATAATTTGACAAGATACCAAAGGTATGGTTAGGTATTTTTGTACACAAAATATTAAACCGATTTTGATGAGCAAGATATCAATATATTTTTTCGTTTTGTATTTCGTTTAGACGAGTCTAACGACCCCAAACTTGATAGAGTTGCGTGGTTTCGTTCTCGAGTTTCTGTGTCATCTTCCGATTCTATCATCAGACTGGCCCTGTGATATCCATGAGGTATATTGTGTTATCATCCTACTGACAAACTTTCAGGTCAATCTATTGTGAATACTTGCTTCAAAACTAAGTTGCTAGATTTCACCCGCACAAACGTTTATGACGTAGCCGTATTATGACTTGTCGAGTAACGGATACAGAGCAAGTCATCTGCATCGCGCGCGCACCAATAAATAAGTGCGAGCACGATAACGCTTTACGTATCAAGTAAAACCTAACCGAAACTTGCAAACTCATGGTACGGCTACTATAGGTGACAGATGGGACGGACATAACGAAACTATAAGGGTTCCTTGTTTACTACGGAACCCTAAAAAGAGACCGATACTCGTTCTGTCGCTCCATGTGCTAAGCCTACTGTACTACTCAGGGCTTGTCCATTAATCACATCATACTGTATAGGGGGAGGGGGGGTCAAGAAAAAATCACCAATTATCACCATAGGGGAGGGGGGGGGGTCAACGGACAAATCACGTTTAATTTTTTGTTACTCTCTTCTGAACAGCATACTTCTTTTAAAACATAAACAGATGTCAAATCCTGAACTGAGTTTTAAAACTTCACGGACATTTACCTCGTAGTCTGCAAAAAAGTTTTTTCTCTTCACGTGTGCTATAAAGTACGTAAATTGAAGTGTTATTAAAAGGACTACTTAAGTTGGCAAAAAATTACACGTCATATTGGCTTGGGTCTTGAAAATATCACCAAGGGGGATGGGGGGGTCTAAAATAGGCTAAAATCGTATGACGTGATTAATGGACAAGCCCTTACAGTACTTTGTAAATTAAATAAAAAAATGTAAAAATCTTCCGCCATGTTTTACTGTATATACTATTGATTACAATAGTCTGTATTTTGAATCTTGTTCACCAGACAATGAGTGCCCATTAAAAAGCAGGTCTATGACAACACTGATTAGCGAGCAAATTGGGTCAGTGCGTGCTAAATGATCTGAAATTGAATTAGCGTATCAGATCTGTATGTTGTGTAATAGTAATCATTGTAGGAGAGTACTGTAGTCATTGTCTTTTATGCTTTATTGAAAATATCAACTGCAACTCAAATTCCATTTTTGATTTGCCAACTGTTCTTTCTTTAGAGATCTCATCTACTACTAATTGAGGCCACTCTAACGAACCCAACCTTAATAATTTAGGGTCACGTGGTTTCGTTCCCAAATTCCTATGCCATCTTCCGAATCCATCATTAGACCAGCTTCATGATCATGCATTATATTGTATTATGTGAAATTTCAGCTCAATCAGTAACAGCTAGGGTAGTGGCTCAAATTTAACTGGAAAGATTTGATGAACGGCAATCATCTGGACACGTGAAATTAAGTAAGATTTAAATAAAAGCTCGTATTTCAGGCGCCGGTAGAAAACAAAAACAAATAAATAAACCTAAAAACTCGCTTATTTCATGAACACGCACTTTCAGAACAATCTTGGTCTCACCAACTTACAACCTTAAACCTTGAGGTCACATACATTTTGAGTTAAAATTATTGATATTTATTAGCATTAACGTAAAACATAATCTACGACCGTGTGTCACGTCACGTAATTAGAACCTTGCATATCTATCCTACGTTTACCTAAAACGCTTTAACCTTTCGTATGCTTAGTAGCAGATCTGCTCCATTACAATTTGGCTTTAGGAAATAGCCATCAAAGTCAAATTTTGATTGAACTACTTAACGGTAACGCATACTAAAGGTTAATCTAGATTATGAATTTCATTGCGATAGAGCTTTTGCACTTACTTATAGTGAACAACTTCTCAAATATTTGAGATCGTATAGATTTCCCATTCTAACAGTATCGAAAGTATAGTTAAACCTTAATTATACTCATCGTTATCGATCATCATTTATCGTTTCGATCATACTTAAACCTCCGTAATGTATTGTGAACTCACGAACTCAAAAGGTCATAGCCGAATAATAAAACATTAATTACATCATTGTTCTTATAGTTTAATTATTTGGAGCATGGAAATTCCACAGACATATCTAAATAGACCGCCCAAGTGAAGCCGAGGACCTACTGATGATTTTCTACAAAACCATTTGCAATTCAACAGGCTTAGCACATGATTGTTGCGAGATTATTGTAGAGGTTGTATAAATAACAATTCTCTACATTACTGGTTGCATGCGGATGAAGTCTATATTTAGATAAATGACATACAATCAGTATAAAAAATTAAATAGAAAATTCTATCAGTCACCCTATAGAGGCCCCGGCCTCCGGGTCACGCTCGGTACGCCGCGAATTATAAAATAAATATCTTCTTAAAATAGATTCCCTGGGTCTTTTACCATGTTGTTAATAAAAGAGGAACGGATAGTCTATCTGTTCCTCTAAACCTAAATGGATATTGCATTTAATATATTTTATAATAATCAGAGAATAGAGAAAATTAGCACGTTATTACACAAATTGGCTTAGCATGATTGTCTATTCTTCCAAGGGCAGTCTATTACAGTATCTGTCTATAGAAAAGACCTTATTTGGCTCAGTCGGTCAATGTTACGTCACCTACGTTTAGGCACTACGTAGGTAGATTGAGGTCATTCTTGTCTTGATAATTGCTAGCTCGATTTCGAGAACGCGTAGGTTTCTATTGTTTTATGATTTATTTTGACATGCTCATTTAAATTCGCGCATTGTTTTAGAAATTTCACTTTTGGAAATTTCTCTTCCCCAACACGTTAATTTAAAAAATCCTTTAATAAAGAATCATATTTATACAATATGTATATTTCGTAGTACATCAGGATACTTAACTAAATGGGAACAGTTATACTTATTTTCAACCGACTTCAAAGAAGGAGGTTCTATATTCGTCTGTATGTTTCTATTTGTTTATGTTTGATACCTCAGAACTTCCGTCTGGGTGAACCGATTTTGATGACTCTTTTCTTTTTCTTTTTTTTGATGATATTTATTTGAAAGCTGATGCTCGCAGTTTGGTCCCATTTTAATTTGGTCCAGTTCTGACAATGGCATCCATGAGAAAACCATGTAAGTCATAAATTTGCATTAAGAAGAAGGGTGTGCACGACAAATGGACGAATACCTCAATATCACGCCAACCGATTACGATGATAATTATTTTTTTAAACAACTTCAAAATAAACCGTGATGATAGGAATTTGGCCAAATCGGCTGAAGTCGGTTTTTTTAATTTTATGATTATACACGTAAAATTGTAAATGGGCATTTTCGCGAGAAGAGATCCAAAAAAAAATTTTTTTAAGGTAGGTAAATTTAATGTTTTTCCTACTCAGAATAACGAGTTCTTTCAATCTAGGAGAAAAAAAGTACAAGAAAAAAATGGTCCCACATTTTTCATACATTTTACATACTCTCCACTTTGTAACCGCTGTACAAAGTGTTTGAAAAACGGTTACGTAATAGAAACAAAAAGTTGGGACACTTTTTTTCTTCTAGTAGGATCGAAAGAGCTCGTGATTCTGAGCAGGAAAAACATAAAATTTACCTGTTTCAGAAAAATTAGTTTTTGGATCTCTTCTCGCGAAAATGCCCAAATGTCTATCGCAAAGCATGTCATTTTTTTGCACTTTGAGCGCATTTATCTCTTTTACCTTGACTGTACATAGTGCTTTGCCTATAGGTACAGTTTGATGCAGGTTTGATCGATAATCCTCATTGACAAAAAACCACAAATCTGATCAAGGCGTCATAAGGAATATACGAACCGACGGGTTTAAAACCTTCACCGTTTTTGCGTCCATTTCATTTATAAGGACAAAGGGTTTCAAAGTAAAGCAGAACATGTATTATATGCAAATGCACCTCAAATATATCCCGGTGACTAAGTGTAAGAACGGGTCGGTCCACCGGGCCTTATAAAGGAATCCAGTTTTTGCGATGAACCTTGGAGTGGTAAAGTAAATCAAGTAGGTATTACATCGATAGCTTTTGAGATTATAATTTGCTATGAAGTGGTAAAGTAAATCAAGTACATCGATAGCTTTTGAGATTATAATTTGCTACTTAGCTGTTGACAACGACTTCGTCTATGTAGAATTAGGTTAACGCTATACCAGGGAACCATGACATTTTCTGGCATAAAACTATCCAATTTCTTTTCCCAGGATTTAAACTATCTCCAATTCTTCATGCCTTTAATGTACCTACATCGTATCAATAGCCAAGAACGTGTAACAGGCAGAGATACATTCACATTAATAGTAGGGGTTTCATGTTTATAATGGGAATCAAGGTACGGTTTGCAGGGCAGTAACTAGCTACCTTAGTGGATGGAGATATTGGAGATGTACTACTCCAGACTTCCTAAGGACTGTTACGCGCGCATTAGAGACCCTTTAAATACAGGAGACCGTGAATCTATACGATTCTTCAGTTTAAAGTAAATTAAAGGTAAACAAATATAGCTGACTTTCCATAGCATTTGCCGTCTTTGTTACATATCGTGAAACACGTTCTCAGATATATTTTTACGTTAATACTAATAAATATCAATAATTGTAACAAAAAATGTATGTGAACTTTAGGTTTAACGTTATAAGCTGGTGATAAAACTAAGATTGTGTTCTGAAAGTGCGTGATTATGAAACTTTGGTTTGTTTACCTTTTTTACTTTCAACTGAAGAATAGTGTCGTTGATTCAGTGCATGCTATTTGAGTCCCGGCGCCTTTCGGCACAACATGGAACACCATCCCACAAATAGGCTAAATGAAGTTTCCCAGTAACCTTAGGCGTAAAGTCACGCCCGAAACATCAGGAATATAATAAATACGAGATTCCGTACTGAATGTACATGAAAAATACTTCACAAACATTCAATATCTAGTCTTCAGGTAAAGCTACTAAATATACACGTAATCTAAACATTTGAGATCAGTCAGATGTTGCGTCCACTGATATCAGATAAGGATCGACAAACAAGCTAAAGCAAATTTGTATAATCTGGTTCTTTTTTCATTTCGAAACGTGTATTCAGTAAGAACTGTTATAGTATTACATCAGTGACTGTTTTTTATATTTATCTGCCTGTCAAGTCTTTTTTCGTGTTTCGTAAACATATCAAGTTTTGTGTCGTAGTAAATAACCTTCTTTTCCAGTTTTTACTTATGTATTTTATGTAGGTACACTATAGTTCGGCCCATACATTAAATGCGTGTGTTAAAAGAGTTACCGTAATAGTACTACAACGTAAGTTGTATTGTAAGTACAAACGGTAACACAAAATAAGAATTAGCACTAGCTTAACACTTAGTTTAGCTAGTAACTTTAGATAATTTTTATTTTGCTTGCAGTTTCACAACCGTCATTTACCTATAGGTAATAGATTCACAACCCGTTTACCTGCCGCTAAATAGCAGTGTTTTCACTGCTGTGTTTCGGTTTGGGGGTAATATAGGTAACCGTTATAATGGCGGGACCACATCCTGAATTCGATCGATTTATATTGCATTATTTAGTACTGAATTTGTACTATTTGGTACCTGTTGTAAAAAAATTTGTACCTCTTCTATTTCAAAGTTATATTCAATCAGTCTGGTCCCGCCATTATAACGTTATAATGGCGGAACCAGTCCTGAATTCTGTCCTTATTCTGTCGATTCATATTGCATTATTTAGTACCGAATTTGTACTATTTGGTACCTCTTGTAAAAAAATTAGTACCTCCTCCATTTAAAAAATTATACTTCAAACAGTCTGGTCCCGCCATTATAACGTTTTAATGGCGGAACCAGGTCCTGAATTCGATCGAATCATATTGCATTATTTAGTACTGAATTTGTACTATTTGGTACCTGTTGTAAAAAAAATTGTACCTCTTCCATTTCAAAATTATACATCAAATAGTCTGGTCCCGCCATTATAACGTTATAATGGCGGAACCAGGTCCTGAGTTCTGTCCATATTCTGATGATTCATATTGCATTATTTAGTACCAAATTTGTACTATTTGGTACCTCTTGTAAAAAAAATAGTACCTCTTCCATTTCAAAATTATTTAAAAAAAGTATGGTTCAAATGGTCTGGCGGAACCAGACTATTTCAAATATAATTTTGAAATGAAAGAGGTACAATTTTTTTTACAAGAGGTACCAAATAGTACAAATTCGGTACAAAATAATGCAATATGAATCGACAAAATATGGACAGAATTCAGGACCTGGTTCCGCCATTATAACGTTATAATGGCGGGACCAGACTATTTGAAGTATAATTTTGAAATGGAAGAGGTACAATCTTTTTTACAACAGGTACCAAATAGTACAAATTCAGTACTAAATAATGCAATATGAATCGATCGAATTCAGGACCTGGTTCCGCCATTATAACGTTATAATGGCGGGACCAGACTGTTTGAAGTATAATTTTGAAATGGAGGAGGTACAATTTTTTTTACAAGAGGTACCAAATAGTACAAATTCGGTACTAAATAATGCAATATGAATCGACAGAATATGGACAGAATTCAGGACTGGTTCCGCCATTATAACGTTATAATGGCGGGACCAGACTGATTGAATATAACTTTGAAATGGAAGAGGTACAATTTTTTTTACAACAGGTACCAAATAGTACAAATTCAGTACTAAATAATGCAATATGAATCGATCGAATTCGGGATCTGGTCCCGCCATTATAACGGTTACTAATATAGTGTAATTACTGCCATAGATAGAGGCAATCCCTCGAAATCCTAAGGATAGGCAGCGCATAGGCGGTTTTTTGGTCACTATGTCCATGGGCCTAAATTCCTGCTTTCCATCAGGTGGGCTGAGAGCTCAGTTGTGTACCTTCGTTACATAAAAAAAAAACAACGTAAAAATCATAAAATGTGTCTTAATTTCACCATCACTCTTCTTTCACCGAAGAGACTACATAACTTTTGAGTCTGCTAAATCCAAAGTAAAATTTAATAACAGTTTGATAATTATAACATTTCTCCTCGTAAGTCTCGTAACGAAATATTTTAATACAATAGACAAGACAATACTCCGTCGATTGCACGATCTCTCTGTTTTAGTACGATGACCAAGTATTATGCTTATGGAAGAGCGCGGAGCAATGTTTAAATTGTCCAAATTACCCATATTGTTAATATCAGTCACTTTCTAATGCAACGGATGTTGTGGTCCAAGTTAAGAACATACAGCACCTGAAAATTCGATGCGGTTCTGTGCCGATCGACGTCTATTTCGCTCTCATGTCATCGTCTGCGACGATTTGGGATATATCTGTGCGATGTTGGCATCTGTGCGAAAAGGATGACACTGCAAAATATGGGTTCTTTTTGGATTATTTCCTCAAGGTTTAGGAAATATTCAGTGTGAGACTATTCAATTATTGGGCTTATAGATGTCATAAAATAACTTGGATATAATGTCATAAAATATGCATTTTAATACCACGTAATACGTTGGCTACAAAAAATATTACAGAAAAACATAATAACAGTTAAAAATATGATGTTTTTGCATTTTGCTTGAGCACTCAATTGAATTCACAATAAATATAGTGAATTCCATTGAGTACTCAAGCAAAATGCAAAAACATCATATTATTTTTTGACGTGACAACGTCTTATAAATTGGTTTGCCGGGTGACACTTCAAGAAACTGCGTTACGCTCCGCTCACGTTATGCGCTCACAATGAGAGCGAGTGAGAGGCACGCGTCCCTTCCACTCGGGCATGGTTAGCCCGCCTAAGAGCGAGAGAGACAGACATAAAAAGTGAAAGTCGTTGTCACGTAAAACTTTCGCCCGTATACCGACTTTACAGGCAACCAATTTTTTTTTTTGTAATATTTTTCGTAGCCAACCAAAAACAGACATCGTTTTAACTAAAACCTTGACTATAGGTAACTATATAAAGAAGTATATTTTGTGACTGAATTTTTAAGTCTCATTTTTCCTTTCTTGATTTTGTTGAAATATCAAGGCGACTTATGACGCAGATAAAATCTAGTCCGACAGCTACATGTCATCACTTGTACCACACACCACGCATTGATTACTATTGAATCGAGTGACTCGGCAATTTCGTATTGTTCCAAGGGGCGATACGGGCCCCATCGGTCAGTGTGTGACCCCTCCAATATACTTGTACGTAACCTTATTACCACGTTTTGGACATACAAGGGCGCATTTGACAGGATAGGTTGAGACAAAGATAAATTTACTATACTTGTTTAAAAATTACGTCACGCTATTTTGATGACATTGTCCCTAGGCCACCCTAGAATCTTGTCAAAATGACAAGTAGTACGAGTTTACTTATAATTTGATTCATAGCGTCACTTGTGGCCTAGGCTTCCGATTGGTTGAGTATACCTATACCTACCCAAGGAAAATATTATTAAGGGTTTCGTAAAAGCTCGAGGATATTATAAAACGCGTATTGTATTGTAAAAACTGCTATGAGAAAGATGTTGTTGATGTGATGTTAAAACTATTGATACTGCAAATGTTCAAAGTATAAGAATACCTCATTTTAACTACGGTGATCAAACCAATGAAAAATAAATAAATAAACATAATAACAACCTATTCCAGCTAGCCTCTGCAAGTTTCGCCAAATACTATGTACATATATTTCAAAACACAATACGTTCAAGCCTCAAGAAACATAAGAGTGCATTCAGACCAAACGAGCATTCGCTATTCTAACCCCCTACTCTACGAAATTCGATCGTTACACAAAACGTGATTCGTTAATTTCGAAGAGTGGGGGACAGAATAGCGAATGCTCGTTTGGTCTGAATGCACCTTAACTGAAAAATCTTTTACATATTTCATAAGAAACTATTGTCCAATTAATATAATTCTGCATATTTGCTATATCGTATCTGATTACAACTATTTATTTGCAGTTTCGACTTATTATTATTATGTACGACATTTCTTATTTCGTCTATCCAGTTTATTTATACATAGCACTGTCCCATGTTTATATAAACAGAATTCTCGTCCATCTCGATTCCCCGTATCGATTCGACACGCGCGATTCGCCGAAGCGATCAAACGGTGTTTATTTTCGAAGCGCGCTGTAATGTCGAATCATCTGGAGGTCGTAAAACTCGTAAACTTGTGAACTGGTCTAATTTTCTATGATATAGAATTATGGGTCGGAGAAACTGTATCATGTGTACCTATATTAGTGAAGGAAGTGTAAGAACATGAAGGTGGGTTTACACCAAACGAGCGAATGCTCATTCTATCCCCACTCTACGAAATTCGTCCGTTACACAAAACGTAATTTGTCGAAATTCGTTGATAAATAGCTTAAAATGAATGGAGGATGCTGCAGCGACAGGGAGCCAGGCTCCATTAATTATGTTGATGATGATCGTAGAATTGGGGATAAAATGAGCATTCGCTCGTGTGGTGTAAAACCTTGATACATTTTACTAGTGAATTATTTCTGATTTGATATAAAAATAGCCGTAGATTATCAGTTTTGGGTTTCAAAGTATGATTAAAAGGAAATCTACAGTTCTAATCATCTATCCTTGTTTATCTGAAGACATTTTTTCTGTACATTTATATGAGACAACATTTTTCTTATATAGGCACAGTGGTCAGAGAGTGACAAAAGCATTGCTAACACCTTTAGTATTCAGTGTAATATTCCGACTAGAAAAAAATAGGCATTTTTTAACTTTTTTAATCTGAATATGACACTAAGCTTAGGTGGATCACCACTTCTTTTGTTACACCACGTATCATGTTTGTACTTAAGTAATCATCATACCTATAAGCTCTGAAATGGAATTCGAGATCAAAAATCTAAACAATCTATGACAATGACATGACATTACAAAGTCAATGTTAAAGTGACATTCCAGGGGTATAAAACGTTTTATATCGAATGTAGTTTTTAACACCTTTGTAAATTAACGTCGCATTTTGAGATTGTTTTTTTATTTTATTTAACACTTCTTACAACTATCCTTACAGGTACTAAACCTAAGACAATGTTTTATGTGTACATGTAGATACGCGAAAGTCAAAGTATGTTCGAAACACAAAGTATCACAATGGTTAACATATTTTTGGATATGACAATAAAAAACATACATCTGAGTGTCGACGGTTCTTGATTACAAAAATAAAATCTAGAAAATTTGCTAGAATGATGTACCTAATTAATCAACATAATCAATGTTTGAAAACGAATGTCGTGTTACTTTAATCTTTAAGGATAGTCGGAGAACGAATTTCAGTCTTCATCTTAGTTACGATCGAATCCATTTCGATTAAAATATGAAAATGATTGATTTTTAGGTAAAAATACTAAAATCTGTATACTTTGTAATGCTAAATTTTAGGAGTAAAAATTCATAAAACAGTCATTTGGTGCACCCTCTTGTTTTGATTTTGGAAGTACATAGTTATAAATGCGAACCCTCTTAAATGGTTCTTAGTGTAGTTACCGTATTAAATTACGAATAAACTAGTTATTGTTATAACTGCGAACCAAATGTTTATGATTTCTTATCATTGCCAGTAGTATAAATTAAACACCTTACATTTTATTAAAAGTAGCGAAATATATCATTAAAAAAATTATATATTTCGCTTAATGTTTTGTATTAAAACTTTGTAAAATATTTAAAAATTCTGCGTACCGTCAATGACGGTAAATACGCATTTTTTAAAGTATTTGAATGATTTTAGATTACCCCCCTCTCGTGATTATTTTTTTGTGGTGGTATCCCATTTGTTTACATTTTTGATCTCCAATTCGATTTCACACCTTAGGTATAGGTACCAACGGTTCCAAATTTAAACCAATAAGGCCAGAAAGTAGTAGATAAAACATTTTATACCAACAAGAGCAAACTTCTTACTTAAATTACATAGATAAACATCTAATAAAAATGCGTCAGTTCTGTTGAGCATTGCCTTATTAAGTTATCATTAACGCAACACTAATGATACATCCATTAGACCTTTCGAATTACCAACCCATTAATTATAAGATGCGTATACGACCACAAGTAATCTATACTATGAACACTGGTATCGATCGACGCAACGTGTTACCCATAGACCAATAAAACTTATAGACCTCGCACAGCCGGGCAAAAAGGTAAAGTAAAAATGTTTGGGGCAAAACATTTTACATTACAGGTATAAAATAATAATATTAATAATACACCAGAATAGTTGGCTCACAGCGTTTTGTTGAGGCGCTGTTTTTAGGACACCCAAAACATCAACTAATCTTCACATATAGTCTGCGAGATCTAAGAATGAGATTTTTGACAGTTACAGATTATTGGTTATTTAATATGAGGGTAAGACTTTCCGATAGTTTTAACGTCATATAAATATAAGACTTAGACTGTCAAATGTTCATTTTTAGAAATCGGCAACTATAGTATGTACCTACATACATTACTTTCAAGTAGATAAATCCATAATACGATTCGCATTTCGATGAAAAATACTCAAATTACAACTTCCTCAGGTTTTCTTGTCTATGGTATTAACCAATACTTGTTACGTGTAAAGAATGCGGCTTCATGCTGTTCCAATTGCTACCAGTGCTGCAGTGAGTGACAGCTTGTCCAATAATCACGTCATGCGTTTTTGGCCTATTTTAGACCCACCCATCCCCTATGGTGATATTCGGTGATATTTTCAGGACCCCCCCCCCTCTCCCTAACCAATATGACGTGCACTTTATTGCCAAATTAAGTAGACCTTTTAATAACACTTGACTACGTACTTTAAAATTATAAGCCCACGTTATAGGAAAAAACTAACTTTTTTTTAGCCAACTGCGAGGTAAATGTCCGCGAAGATTTAAAGCTCAGTTCAGAGTTTGACATCTGGTTATATTTATTATTTTTGTTTTTTTTTACTATCTACCTATAATGCTGTTCAGTAGAAAGTAACAAAAAATTACACGTGATTTGTCTCCTGTGGTGATAATTGGTGATTTTTTCTTGACTCGTCCGAAATCCGTCCTGGAACCAATACCACAAAACTTTACAAGCGTACATTTCTACAAAATTGTCAACTATTTGTATAGGAATTTTTACAATTTTGTAGAATTGTACGCTTGTAAAGTTTTGTGAGATAGGCCACTGGGATGATATCCACCAAGGGGAACAGTCGCCACAGATATATTGGAGCAACCACGTTGCTCAAAGCTCAAACATAATCTTGACAATAGAGACAACTACCGCGAAATCTGCATATTTCGGAGATTTGTCTCATTCACTCCAATGAAGGCGTCATTATATAGAGCGACAGAGAAAAATCACAAAATTTGCAGAATTCGAAGTTCACAGTAGGGTTGGTCGAATATTTGGATCATTATTTGGGCGTTTGTTCAGAGTCATTTTGCAGGTCGCACTTTTCGCGATAACGGCTGATTATTTTAACTTCGTGTCTGGTTATCTTGTAAATGTACGGGACATTTAGCAAATAACCGAAATTCACCATAAAGCCACAGCCAACGAGCCAACTCTTAGAAAACGAGACCACAAAAATGAGGCGGTTGAATGAAACGCTCGAATGAGCATCCTTGTCGCTTTGATATATTCTGCTTGCGACTGTACTCGTACTATAAAGATATCTCCCAAACATTCTCGAAAACGAAACTCAATATTCGTATCGTATCAGAATACGATTTAGGTACCCATCAACACTATTCGGAACCAATGTAACAGTTATCTGGTTACGCATATTTGTTACATATCTATGTTACTTACACTAATGATAATAAATGCTGATTAGAAAGAGACAGGTTTATATTTTATATGTCAAATTGTAGTTAAAACAGACGCTGTCATATTGAAATAAGGTGGGTAATCAAATAGAGGGAGCCTTCCATTAGAAGCAAATACATAAAATTATAGATTCAACCAATTTAATGCAATAATCACTGCATAATTCAGATTAAGTTACATGGGATATCATTGCGAAGTAAATTGATCCCTGTCAGCTTTGAAATAGTGGTGTTTTTGTTGGTTTTTGTTGCTGGATGGTAAAATGGTTTTTATACTCGTAATAAAGGTTTGATTAAAAGAATATGTACTTAACATATATTGTCTGTTGATAAGCGAATTGCTGCCTAATTAGAAAGTTTTAGTCGTCGTAAACAGACTTCTAAAGTTAACAGTTCATTTACATATTAAATGTGCAGTGGCCATCAGATATATGTAAACGGCCAAGGTGCTCACAAATATCTGAGCAGACCTCTATTGTCACGAAATTCGTCCGTTACACAAAACGGGATTCGTCGAAATTCGTTGATTTCGTAGAGTGGAGGATAGAATGAGCGTTTAAACTAAAAGAGCATTCGCTGTTCTAACCTCCCACTCTACGAAATTCGATCGGTACACAAAACGTGATTGGTTGATTTCGTAGAACGGACGCTAGAACAGCGAATGTCCTTTTGGTTTAAACGCACCTTTAGAATGCGTACTCTGCTTCCCTACCGCGAACTACGAAATCCGCATTTTTTTTTCTCTGACACTCTAATGACGTCTTCGTCGGAGTGACAAAGACAAATCCCCGAAATTTACGAACTTCGGTGTTCACGATAGCAGGCCAGATATTTTTGAGCATCGTAACCGCTCCAATATAATAATATCTGATATACATAAAAACTTTATTTTACCCAATCGAATACAAACGGCGCAATAAAACACAACATTTGGTGCAATGAAACAAACTCGCTACAAGTTCCTCATTTTTTGTTTAGCTTAGGAAATAAATAAACGAAATAACATTTTCCGATAGTCAAAGACGGACATGTAGCTTATATTTTTTTAGCAAACAGGTCTACGGTATGGTACTATCAACAAAATTTGAATCCTGACCCATCGTAGAACCATAAACCACCATAATTTGATTTATAACGTCACGTTGAGTAACGTTATAAATCAAATTCTAACAACAGGCTTGATGACTGGCAGATCATCAGGATCACAACTATGGAATTTTATAATATGAAATACTCAAAACTGATCTCTCGTTTGAGTACTGCCAAATGACCTACTCTTTTAAGTTCTTTTCAATTTAATAGAAGTTCTGTACAAAAAATACTGCAATCTACATCTTAGTAATAATTTCTTCGTGTATTACGTCGCGCATAATGTTAAATAATTTAGTTTAACTACAGTCATCAATTCATCATCCCTACTGTCGTACATTTGACTTTCAACGTTACTGTTCTGCAAGCGGTCCCACCGCGAACTTCAAAATCCGCAAACGAGGATTTTTCTTTGTCACTCTAACCTCGTCCTGCCCAATGTGATTTATAACGGACATATTCGATTGTTTAGAGCAAAATAAAAGCGACTATAATTTCAAACTCATTAGGTTTAAATTTCAATAGCTCCTATACGGGCAGGACGAGGCTAATGAAATGACGCCTTCGACTTGACATAATGCTCGATATTTACGAATTACGAAGTTCGCAGTACCAGGCAAAGTTACAAATCCTAAAGGTGCGGTTAAACTAAAAGAGCATTCGCTGTTCTAATCTAACCTCCCACTCTACGAAATTCGATCGGTACACAAAACGTGATTGGTTGATTTCGTAGAACGGGCGCTAGAACAGCGAATGCTCTTTTGGTTTAAACGCACCTTTACTGTTCTACAAGTGGTCCTACCACGAACTTCAAAATCGCGAACGCAAACGAGGATCTGTCTGTCACTAATGAAATGACGCCTTCTATTAACCAAGTTCGTAGTACCAGGTAAAGTTACAAATCCTAAAGCTTTCGCCTTTCTAAAGTAAAGGAAAATGCCCGTCCTTGCCAAGGACGCATTCCCAAGTAACAGTACAGGCATTTCGGTCGATGACATCAGCATTCAGCAGTTATCCTGCTATCGTGCATCAAAACGTCGGATCTTATATGAAATCTCCTGGCACATACGTCTTTCTTCCTGCAAGTATAAATCAGATTGCGTTCCAAAGTTGTATAATACTGAATACCAACTTTAATCCAGTGATTTTAAGGTTTAATTCGAATGAATGATTTAGATAGCTAGTTCTTCGTATTCTTAAAGCTGAGTTTGTTGTTGACAGGATAACGAAATTTACTGACCATACATACAGGGTGTTTGGTTAGCGGTGTCGGAGCTTTTAAGGGCTTAAACTACAATCAATTTTATCGATAAATTACCATACAATTTTTTTTTTGTGCCAACGATAATTAAATGGCAGCCATTTTAAAATTTCAAACAGACGAATACGGGCGCACGTGATATTTCTGGAATTATACGTTTGTTATCGGTCCTATCCTTGCAAAAAAAATCTCTTTAGAGAGCTCATTAGATAAGCAAACTAATTAAGCTAATTATTTGACTTAACTACTTGAACAACAAGGCTAAAAAATTTTTTTTTAACTAAAAATAGTAAAAAATTCACCTTAATTTTTCAATTAATTTAATTTTGCATGAAAACTAGGTCGTTAAGATAGGTTTTTGGTTTTGTTATTTATTAGTACAGTATGTTAGCTAAAAAATAACACCATAATTACAGTTATACCTTAAGTACTTTGGTTACCGAGACGACAACACAAACTAAAAAAAAACGCCATAAAAACGCTGAATATTCACCAGCATCTGTTAACTTCATCACAAATGGCATAATGGGATGCAGTATGTATGCAATACGGTCCACGGTCGCGTTTTATAAAGTCACATTTTACAATTTCGCTGTTTGCCTCTCTAACGCACGCACGTATTGGCTAGAAAGAGAGGCATACAGCAAAATTGTAAATTGTAACTTTATAAAACGCGACCCATATGGTGTAAAGTAGTCATCAAATATATCGGTGCTCAAAAAATCTGAACATAAACTTTAACCCAGATAAGCCTGAAACCAAAAAATGTGATCCCCGGATTGTTTACGATAAAGTGATTAATTGTCAATAAAACACTACAATTATCCAAAAAAAAAGAAAAAAAATCGGTGTTATAACACCTGGTCGGCGTTAGTGGGAAAACAAGAGTCCTGCTCACATGTTTATGAGCTCGTCGCTCCGATACATTTGATGGCGGCTATACAGTTAAGAGTGTTGCTGTTAGTACTTTGACGATTGTACAATAGACAGCTTTATCAGGCTCCTCAACTGCGGTTATAAATGCATGAAGTAACGTGACAGTTCATTCTTATAACATAACAGTAATGTACCTAGTAAGTAGTACCAGTAAACCTACCTACGTCGTAATGTGGTTGCTTTACAGTTATGCGTTATGTATGTGCTAACAGTGCAAAAGATTGTCAAAGGTGAATATACTACGATAATATTTAGGTATTGTTGTGCTGATGATTCCATAATAATTATGAGTTTGCCACAGGTTTTCCAGTTTAAAAACAATAGAAACTATGAAAAAAAATAATTGTTTAACAAATCATTAAATCAATAAATACATAATTTAATTTGTGTTGTGTAAGTAGTAGCACTGCAATGTACATAATTATTATAAATATTTCTACGAATATGACATAGAATATTTACAATTAAAAAAAAATATATATACACCCATGCACAATTTTCAATATAGTATTTAAGTTAAAGATTTATGAAGAAAGTAAGATAACGTTTATCAAGACCGAATCGAGTTCACTTACATTTGTTATTATCAGTGATCGGATTAGGTAGTGCCATTTCGCGGGACTTCGGTATGTTATCTTAGTGTGGACATAACTTCTAAGCCCGACATTTAATACGAAAAGTAAAATTTTTGTTTGAAAATTTACAATTTTATAGTTATTTTGTTTACTTTCAGTTTGATATTGATAAAAAATAGTCTAATTTTACTTATCGAACATGGTTTTAAGGGTATTTTTGCACAATAGCAAATTTTGTCATATGAGGTATCGAGACAAACCAATGTGGTTTTACGATACTATCATAAAAAATGTATGTAGTTAGTATTATATCCTAATAAATAATAAAAAAATGTGTGCCTTTATTAATGATTTTCTAGTTGTTAATTTCACACTCTTAGTTAAATGATTGGTTTAATCAATCATGTTTACTTATTTACCGGACTTTGAGACGCTCTTATTGGGACTCTTTTGGCCGATCTCACTGGACATTGATTTTGTTAACTACTAACTGGACTGAGGTTCTGGTGGTCTAAAGTAGGGCAGTCATAGAGTTTTCTTTAATAATTGTTTTGTTTCTACTACTGTTAGTAGCAGCTATAAAAACATCAAATAAAAGATGTATTCACAAAAAAATACAAAATCCTTTCATTTTTTTCATGTTTCTTCAATTTATGACATAACAAGAAAATGTTCTGTAAAAAAATATAAGTCCCAGGATCCCGAGGCTTATCCATGTTAAGTATAATGTTTAAGGTCATTCACCCGAAATGACACTACCTAATCCGATCACTGGTTATTATAATGACGTACACCAAAGGTCGCAGGCAGACTCATTGTTCAAAACGAGTAGGTAAGTATCGTGAAACTTGAAATTAATATAAAATATCTACCTCAAACAAACCTCTTTCAACGAACAAAAATATCTAAACATACATATTACGCAAAAATTTACTGCTTTTCTCTAACCACACACGCTCAAATATTTTAATTTCAGAACCAGTCAAAGTTTGGTCCCCGATTTCCTATATTTTTATATCTATTCCAATGCTTTAAACTGGATTTAAGCTATAGCTCAGTAAGTGATGAGAATACGAATATTGTCTGTGGTTGTCAGTTGTCACTGACCGGAACCAATCGACCGCACAGCCTTCATTCACAAACAATTATTTCCCATCTATACTCATAACCCGACTTTATTAGACCCCTAAATGCATACAAAACGGTCCAGCTTCACTGGTCCAACGCTAAACTGCGAGTAAACTTCGTGAATGGAAACCATTTTCCCAGACAAACAATTCCATGGACAGATTTTTGAATTTCGAAATTTGGAACGTGACTTCACGCGCGTTTGGCGGTTGTGCAACGGTTTTGGGTAAAAATAGGATTTGAGGAAATTGTTACTCATGCATGCCAATGAAATTAAGATAACTTTGATGGGACTAGTAAATAAAGTACCTGAAGGCCGAGTGTAGGTAATAACTTACAAAAAACGTCTCGATCGCCTTTACTTTTTCATCGTCAATTTCATACAAATGACGATGAAAACTTAAACGCGATCGAGACGTTTTTTATAAGTTATTACCTACACTCAGCCTTCTGGGCGACTGAGCATTGCTCGCCAACTCAAAATTACGCGTTTTCCCTGATAAGATCAAGGTAAATTGTTTGCTCCGAAAACCACTAAACACAGAATTAGATTTGGATAGAAGAAACAAGTTCATTCATTTGTATGGCGGCCGAGCGTGTCAGATTTTGTACTGAAGTTGTTACTTGCCTATGATTTTAAATATGTCTCAGGACTCTCAGGCCCTTGAGTATTCATATTTTTTTGTGTTGTTGCAATTAATATTACTCAAGGAGGCATTATTAATGTTTTTGTTCACTTCAACTTACAAAATTTGACGCCCGAAAGCTGCAAGCTGCGATTAAAACGGACAACTCAGTAGATTTTACTGAGTTCATTTGACACGCTAAGTAGATACGTTTGCTTGATCTATGGTATATATAACATCTGTGCCACTAAATAAAATATCATTAAAATTAATAAAATTGTTGAGTATGGTATATTCAATAATTTGCGATTTGTTGATTGGATAATACGAGTATTAAGGTTAACATTTACTGTTTTGGACCCATTATAGTATTTTAACACTTCTATCTGTCAAATAATTTACGGGTGGCAGCCATATTAATAAGTATATACATTTTAACGTTGTATATGGAATTTCAATTCATTAAAAAGAGACGGGTAATCGCGGGAAGGCCGCGAGTTGCTGTCAATCATAAGTTGTGCTAGGGCTCAGTAATGTATCTGTGTCTGCATTTTATTTTATTATAATACTAGTTTCACGGTAATTTAACGTAGGTGGGGATTATCAAGTTCTCACGCCTTACGTCTCGCACATGTTAATTTAGGACAGGATGTAAATAAATCATTTTAATAATAGACACACTTGCATCTCGCCTCGCTTGTTCAGCGAAACTGAGTCTTAATGAAATTACGTTTAGTTTTAAATTGAAATTAACAATGACTGTGGTTTCAATTTGTTAATGTTTGAATGCTGCAAATGTGCACTTTACGTAGGAAGGTGTGGTAAAGTCAAAGTGCAATAAAATTGAGCTATACAATTGTACAGATATAGGTAGTGAATAAAATTATTTCCTTTCATATTTTTACGGAAACTTTATAATTTATCGAAATTTTTGCTACCGCTATGGGGAGATGAATTTAATTGGGATGATGAGAAATTGAGAATTATGAATATCGGTAGTCGATAAATGAGAAGCCCTATGACAGCTCGAAAATGCCACCAGGATTTCGAGGACAGAATTTCGACCACTGCACTTGGCACTTCAACCGTATTGAAACCTTTGACGTCGGCCGTGGGTACCTAAGGCTTTGAGCATTTAGTAAAGTATTTAGCAAAGTACCTAAGGTGAATAACTAGTTGACTGTCCATGTAATTAACAAACTATAAATACTCGTACTGTGGACTACGCGTTTTGTCCATCGTTAAATCACTCGCGGAACTGTTTAACATACACAGATTAGTTCCTGCCTGCACCTTACAAGTTAACAGATAGATTATACTTACGCAACTACTTTAAAAGGCTTATGGTACCAGGCATACATGGGTAGTTAGGATCTTTCGAGTAAGCACTGGCATGAAACGTTTAGTCGTGAAAAACGTCTTTATCAACAAGGCAATCGTAAGTTTTAAGACCTTTTGTGGTTTGAACAATGTAGTGTGTAGGAAATGACCAAAAGTACCAGGCAATCATGGGTTGTTAAGACGTTTCAAGTTTTGTAGAACGTTTGGCTTGCAAGCGGCCTAATGCACTAGGGTAGAATAGATAGGTAGGATGTTTCGTTGCTCTTCGATGTGCATCGTAAACGCACGCAATTAATTCAAACTAAAAGGAAACGTTATCTGTGTAATTACCTTTGAGGAAATTGGGAAATTCGTTAAAGCTAATAAGGGTACAGGCAGAATACGTACTTTTTCTACTACAGTGCTTCGATCTGTCAATTAACAAGAGCATGTCGGGCTATGCTCAGTGTAGGATTCCGTCTTTTATTATTCAAAAACGACCGGGTGGTTATATTTGAAAGTATTCTTATGAGCACACTCATGATTTTTTTCATATTTTTTTTAAGTAAAAAAAAAAATGTGTGTACTTTGTACAATCAACAACACACCTGTGAACACAGGCAAAGTGCCAAAAATATGTAAACAGAACTTATTGCCTGGACACTGGACATTAGGGTAGGTCACTGATGTATGAAAAAAAAAAAGTATTTGTTTTTTACTGGGCACAGTTGTAAATAGTTCCGTAATTAGGTCGACAAAGAGTGTGCAAAATTATTTGGACATCGGAATTAATTTTCTGCCTCCGGATCTAATTTAAAGATTTCATAGAAACTTCAGTAGGTACTTTTTGTACTGAGCACAGTTGATATCTATGTTTTTACTTTTTGTTGCAACATGAGCTATGTTTGAGTA
>JALPQI010015285.1:0-35985 GCA_025490895.1 Thaumatotibia leucotreta
TTCTTATTCTTTTTGGTCGCAAGAAAATTTATGTTTGTGGGTGTATTTGAGATGCTGTAGTGTAGTTCGCGGATTCCTTTTCCAAAAAAAGTCGCTACACATCACAGTTTGGAAAATAACTGACACAAATATTAAACGCCAGCTACTTCCTACGACTTCGGAAGTCCCGTTTCATTGCCAGCTTCGAAATCGGGAATATTTTTCTCATTTAAAAGCCAGCTACCAAATCAGGCTACAAGATAGGACTAAAAAATGTTCATTTTGTAGTCTACTTCGAATCAGGAATATTTTTCTCACATGGAAGCCAGCTATGAGCTACCAAACCTGGCTACAAGATGGGACAGGATAAAATTAAACGTAAGTTTACACGATTAAGACCTGTTTGTCATTAAAGTACGAGTGATAATCGTAAAAGTTTAAATCAAAATATTGATTGCTTTATTGTCTGCGTATAATTTTGATTAGAACTTCTTCATTTTTCAATTTCATGGACCACTTTCTAGGGTTTGTGGGGTAAGGGTAGAGTCGCATATTGTTATTAATTTTGATACAAAGCACAACCCCAGTCTCTTCGCATAAACTTTAATCTACCACTGTATCAGTCACAGTACGAGTATGTTGGTTAAAATTGTCCATGCTATTGAACTCTACTAATCATTCACTTTGTATGAGGGAATACATTTTTTTATAGATATTTCGATGTTGGTATTATGGTATTGAAAGTTCATCGTAATGGTTGGTAGATTCGGTCGTCCCTTCCACCCTGTATAATTCTGCCGCCACGGCCGAAGTTTAAAAAAGTTCGCTTCTAATCTGCCGCTTGTAAAATCTGCCAAATATTTTTTTTTACACAAAAGAAAATTTTTTTTTGCCGCCAAATCTGCCGCTCTAGGCCATGGCCTACTTGGCCTACTGGTAAATCCGGCACTGCGTAAACAGCCACACTCACGGTGTTCAAGAATAAAGGATAGTCGCCATTTTCAGTGCTTGTGTATGGACCACTTTTGTGCATGCCGTGGATACAACCTCAAAACTTTTTTTTTATTGACGTTGGAAACCCCTAAACAGCCATTTCTGGTGTTTATGATTTTTGAACGAACGATTATTGCCATTGGAAAAAACCTCAAAATGTCAATCGTGTAAAAATATTAAGGAAAATCGATTTTTTTTCTTGATATAGGTACATGTAGGTATATTTAATACTTGTTTAATATATGATTAAGATTGAATCCAATTTATTACTTATGTTATGTTTTAACCAATTAGCTTCAAAATAGTTTGTAGTTAGCTCCAATTCGTTGGCTAAATATACAAGTATTTAAAGCGTCATATTTCGAAAAAGGAATACAGTAAAAAACTAAAACGCGCAACGAATTTGATTGCTTATTTTTTGTGTTTTTGTCCATAAGTAATATTGTTCAAATCGTATAATTTACGATGTCACGTCATGCGATGAAGAAGTATTAACGCCTTACTCCAGAATGCAAAAGAGGTGATGCAAAATCTTTTGCCGCCGAAATCTAGTGTAATATTCAAAAGCGTATCAAACTTTTATGGATTGGAAAACTGGAAAGCAAATTAGGTACCAACATCATTTATGGAAGGCGTATTTCTGACATATTTTGATGAAAAATCTAAGAAATATCAACCGTCATCACCTTGTAGCATATATTCCACGCTTAAACCCACACTGCAACTAAACCATATAACTTGATAAAGTTTGCGAACTTATCGTCAAGTGGCCATGTTCCGAAGAAATCGGAAGTTTTGACATCGCAGAACATATATTTTTTTTGTTTCTTACTTGTTCTTTCTGTTAATAAATACTGAGATTTTTTCCTCGCATTCTAAGTGAAAAGTAGAGTGTTTAATTCGGGACTAAACAGCCATAATGACACTCGAACTACATCCACCCTCGCTACGCTCGGGTGGATAAATATCTCGTGTCATAATGGCCTGTTTTAGTCCCTCGTTGAACAATCTACTATTTTATTTAAGCAAATCGTTTTCGAGATATCAGCTCTCAAAGTCTGAAAAATGTGTCCCCCCCCCTCTATTTTTTAAACTACGCGATATAAAATTCAAAAAAAAATATATGTTATGCATATTAATAAACTCTATCAACGATTTTTGGTTTGATTCAATTATCTCCTATAGTTTTTGGGGTAGGTTGATTTAACTGTATTTTTTTAATAATAAATTGATAATGGTACGGAACCCTTTGCGCGCGAGTCCGAATCGCACTTGGCCGGTTTTTTTGTACTCTCGTGTAGGCGCCTTTGCCATATTATATAAACATTGCATGTTTATTGATGAAGTAAATGGTATACACATTTACTGAAAAACCTTACTTGACCTTGTAGCCTTCGAATTTGCATCTCTTCTTTTTTAGGGTTCCGTACAAAGGTTAAAACGCTGGGCCCTATTACTAAGGCTCCGCTGTCTGTCTGTGTGTCCGTCTCTCACCAGGCTGTATCTCGTGAACCGTGATTGTTAGACTGTTGATATTTCCACAGATATTGTATTTCTGAAGCCGCTATAACAAATAATACTAAAAAGTAGAAGGAAATACATATTCAAGGGGGCTCCGATACGATACAAGAATAGTTATTTGTTATACAAGGGTGCAAAGTTGTATTTTACCCGCGAGTATGAAATTGAAACACGAGCAAGCGAAAGGATTCTATAGTTGAACCACGAGCGAAGCGAGTGGTTCTAAAATAGAATCCTGAGCGCAGCGAGTGTTTTAACATACGATAAGTAAAATACATTTGCACCCGTGTGTAACACAAAACTTTTCCCCTCACTATAGCGAGGAAACTCAAAAAAGGTAATTATTTGTTCACATTACAATCATCATCGGGTTAGTGATAATTAGACCCCGGTATCGGAGGTGCAAAATGATAGCTGTCAAGTTCTTACTTAGGGATAGGTAAACACATTTTGTGACGTCGATATCGATACTCGATTTTTTGTACAATTATTTTTTTATGTACAGTGGCGTTCAGTTTTGCATGGACAAATTATGAATGAATTCATTCATAAACTGTCCATGCAATTTTGAACCCTACTGTACAAGGACCATTTATTTGTATACATTTTTTCGGGATCTATGATAATAATTAACATTTGATACTCGATTTTTTGTACAATTATTTTTTTATGTACAAGGACCATTTACTTGTATTTTTTTTTTGGGATCTATGATAATAATTAACATTTAATATATAAATCATTACTATTACAATACAAATCTCTGGTTGCTATTACATTTATTATATTTCGAGTTGCACAACATTGAATAAAAACTTTTGAGATATTAAATACTTATAATAAATTATTTATGTCGATAGATAGTCAAAGTCATCTTACAACGATATCTTCGATTATTTAGCCGTGTTTACGAGTCTATTCACCTAAAATATTTTATACAATAGAAAGTGGAGTCACTTCTTGCTGAACACCATGAACTTCAAAAATGAATGAAAAACATTTAATATACAATTTGCAGAATACACATCATTTCCAGATTTTGGAATATAAAAAAGCACATGGAGTCGAATTGCCATCAAGATAAAATCAACAACGTATGTTCTACTAATATTGATTATTTAATAAAGGATATTCCATTCCAATATTTGTAATCTTGCATATCTTGCATTGCAACTCAATCTTGTATGAAAACACTCATAAAAAAAGAAAAAAAATTAAAACCAATTAAACTGTAACCGAGATCTGCTTAAGTTTTTCGTCAGTTGTAACATACTTGGACCAAATTCGAAAACCCAAACTTCATAAGGTTCATCGACAATTGCCTCAATAAAAAGTATGGCGATGTTACATAACATTAAATATATATTTTGTTGATTTTGTAATTATATTATTATAGTCCTAGTTTATATCGTAAATAGGTGCGTTTAATTAAAGTCTTAGCTTATTATTATGCTAAAGAAAAATTATCGACATGTAACTTTAATTATCGACATTACAAATATTTTTACCCCATCCCTAAGAACTTGACAGCTACCATTTTGCACCTCCGATACCGGGGTCTAGTGATAATAATTTTCCAAATGCATCATGTATTTAATGCAAGATTTTGTCGCAGTAAACTTAGCACGAAAAAGTAAACGCAGCACGATTTTAACACATTCCTGTAGTTGCACACCAACGCCAATGCATTATTAAATCATTCTCATTCATTATTTTTATAAAATTATAACAAAACACCCTGAAAGTTGTTTAGTTTACTATTTTTATGCGTGTTCGAGTCGGTAAATAAAGATTATAACCTATAATATTCTTTGACAATGTTGACGTTGACATTTTCTGCGTTTTGTGATTGCATCTAGTCATCTTATCATCATTCACTAAAACAATTGTTAATTATGGAATTTTAGGATTTATATGTTAAAATCATCATATTATATAAAGGTTTGTATTTTACTCTAAATTCTCAAACAAATTATTTAATTATCATTAATATGGAACAATTTCCATGAGCATTTTACGTTTTGTTATTCCAAAACCAAGGTCATTACTTTGCCACACAAGTGAATAATATGCGTTTTTACATGTTCGTATTAAAGGATAAACGAGCACTTTACGAGCTAGTGAGGGGAAAACGATTTTTTTGGCTCGCTGTTTGATGTTATATGATACCCATCGTGCGCGAGTCCGACTTTTTTTTGTCTCCGAGGAAAGGGATATTGGGGAAAATTATTCATAGTGTACGAAGGTTATGTACATTATTGGTTGCATTCGGATTAATTACTTATGTATTTAAATGAATTACGTAAAATCAAAATAATAAATAAAATAGAAAATTGTATTAGTAACTAATGTCAGCATCGAGGCTTCGGTGTCGGGATTGCGCTCGCGCGCCAAAATATATAATTAACGGTTTCTTCTTCCAAGTCTATCCTTAGTTCTCATTCCACCAAAGCACCTCTCACGGTACACATTTTATAATGATTCAGTTTATTGACTATTGCTCCAACGATGGTACAGTCCATTTCAAAATATTTTCAACATATTTTTTTTATTAGGTATCAAAATCTGTTTACATTTGAAAGAGATAGTACCTACACAGTATTTGTAAGTTGAAAAATGTATAAGTCTTTTTGTAACATTCTGTACAGTCACCATCGGATATAGGTATCGGACCTGGGTGCTTAAAGACATTTGAGCAGGCTTCTATTGCTATTTCGTAAAGCCGCGTTTCGACTTAGTGTTCCGAGCGAGCATTCGTTCATTTTTGGGCAGAAGAAAACAGGATTTCACATAGTAAAATACTCATTCGTCAGCCCACGGACAAAAGAATGCTCGCTCAGAACACTAAATGGAAACGCGGCTCTAGAGTGCATGTTCAGTTATTTTTGAGCACCGTGGCCGCTCCGATGTATCATGTATCTGATGACGACTGTCTGTACAATAATCATGATTCCATGAAGGCTATTTTCCGTGTTTACTTGCCAATCATGCCATAGTAATTGGATATTAGCTAACCTATTATGCCTGGGTGCGCCAAAGTATTTATAAAATTGCAACTTAGATTATTGGAACTCCGAAATTTTTTCTTATACAATTTAACTTCATAATGATCGGTATTTATAATGATCTTTGTTCATAATTATCATCACATAGAATTATTTATGTTCATAATATTGTTTTTCATACATATTTTTAGTACTAACTTTTATATTTATATAATTTTTCACTATACTTATTTTATACTATACAGGGTGTTTTTTTTTCGACCGTTCAAATTCTACGTAGTGAATGTGTAGGTCATACTCACCAACTTTTACTATGGGGACAACGTCGAAATCGCGAAAAAAAAAACAGCTGTTTCATACAAATTGGCGGCATTACGCCGGCCGAAATGTATGAAACAGCTGATTTTTTTTTCGCGATTTCCACTTTGTCCCCATAGTAAAAGTTGGTCAGTATGACCTACACATTCACTACGTAGAATTTGAACGGTCGAAAAAAAAACACCCTGTATATTCTAATGTTATAGGTATTTATTTTTATCTGTACTGGTTTTATGTTTGAATTATTTTTGTTTAATTAAATATAAATCGTACTATTACTGTAAACTAGCTACCTGCACAAATCAGGTTGTGGCAGAGTAGGTACTGTACTGAACGGGTTCCCTCTAAACTTTTTTTGTCCGAAACGCTTAGGACATAACAGACTTGGTATAATCTATTTTGGCATCAACTTAATGAGACAGAAACATCACTTGGCTTAAATAACAATATTTCGAATATTATGTTGTCCGAAACTATCTTGGCATATCATTATTTACGCCGAGTGTTATAAGACAGAAATTAGATTTGCATTTTTTTTTTGGGCATGTAGCCCCATGTTCGAAACTTGCCTTTTTCGTCAGGCAGAATTTGCTGTGAGGGTGAAAATTTCTGCAGTGAGCGAGCGAAGCGAGCGAACAAAACCTTCCGGGGCAGATCCGACTCGTATAGGTTAGGTTAGAAGACTAAGGCGGGAGCTTCCCGCCTTAGTCTTCGAGGTTATTTTTTTTTTAGCAACTTAAAAAGTACTCAGCTCAGTAACACAGTAAGTAACGTACAGAATATGACTACTACCTCGATTATATCGAGAGGTTGTAATTATTCCTTCTCTGTTATGCTAAAACAAACTATGCCGATACTTTTTATGCACATCCAGATTATGCCTCATCAATCTCATCATAAATAGGAGCATCGAAATTATGCTCGAATAATATTCGAACAACTCGAAATCTGCCACAAAGAAATATGCTAAAGTTGAGTATGCCACAACAGTTTCTGCACAAAGCCCATTATGACTACATAGTTTATGTTATTCATAAAAGAATCATACCACAACAGAGTGAACCTAATGGGAAAATGTTTATAAATAAACAATTTATTTCAAATAACTTTATGAGTATAGATTAATCTACTTGACGACTTTAGGAGAATAAAATTTCGAAGTAAAAATCGTTATGAACATTGTAGGTAGAAGCATAATTTTTAGTAAGAAAAAAAGTATGAGATAAAATTTTCGGAGTAATGATGATTATGAGTAAAAAACGGTATTAGTAAAAATATTCGAAGAAAAAATTGTATAAGTGCCAATATGGACCCATTATGCCTCGGTTATTAGATGGGTGTTAATTCTAGACGCGTGCGTAAATTCCATTAACAGTATTAACCACGCTTGTATGCAAATTTATACTTAGCCGTAATGAACTAATCTCCAAGTGAAAATAACCACTATGTTGATAGCCAGTAAGGTTCATATTAATCTCGTTCTCCCCCAAAGCGCTTATTGTATAGTACATAATGTGAACAATATAAGTATAGATTTGATAGGTGTCTAGCTGCCGTCGTATACATCATCAGCCTATGATAGTCCACTGCTGGACGTAGGCCTCTCCTATTAACTATGCGTATAGACGCATTAGGAGGTAAATGCCCATAATCGCCACGCTGGGCAAGCGGATTGGCGATCGCAGTAATGTGCCCACTATAATGACGCTGCTGCCCGTCATCAATCAAATCAAAGAATGGTCGGTGACACTTCAATCCTTTGGGGTGGTGACAAATGTATTCTTACTGCCGTCACCACACGGCCGTCGTATACGCCAACACTGAATATATCGAGGCAGGGTTGGGTGGTCAAAACCGTTAAATCGAAATAAACCAGTTTTTGAAATTCGAACTTTATGACACTTACGTGACGTTGTTATTTCAATGAAGAATTGTCTCGATTTACCCTCGATAATAGACTAGTTATTTGCCAGCATTGTGATGCATTTGATAACTAAGGCTTATTAGGTACAATAGGTACAGTCAACCACTGGTACAGTGGAACCCTTGGGCACTCGAGAACTACTTTATAATGACTTTATAAACAGATTGTAAGTAATTACTTAAATCATATGTAATAATGTCGTTTTGTTAATCATATGTATTTTGGTTCTGAAGTAGCCTAGGTTACCAATTGTGTCAGTGTACAATTCGTGGAGCCTGCGTATTTATTTTTATTTTATTTATTTGCGGCATCAACAGCAATACATAAGAAATTTACAAAACTGAGTCTGCCTGAATAACAACTTACTACCCATAATTTCTCAAGAGTTACGGATAATAGGGTTTCTGGTGTTATCCATTTAAGCATAACAGCGATTTAAGCTTTGTTAGCTTCAGAACGCTATAATATTACATAACGACATGTTTCGCTTTGGCAGGTTGCCACAAAAAAACATGCCATTATTCATCTGTGACATCGTGGGAATCATTTCATCCAGATTGACTATTTATAAACATAAGCACGGGATAATTAAATACTTTCGCCGGCTTACCTACCTACATGCATACCTATGTACTAGAAATTGTGCGTAACTAATATTTGAGTTAAACCAGGCCTGTACAATTAGCGCGTTCGGTTCGAACTGTCAGTGCCACCCCGGGGAGTATATCAGTAGGGCCTCATGGCGAGCGGTGACGCACGTCGCGCACTCGCGAATGTTGTTCGTCGAATATCTACATACTAATTCGACCGCTGTCAGAGAATTGATTATAACAATAAGCAATAAAAAAATGAAAATAAAGACAATATAATAAAGGAAGTAATTAAATATTAACCCCCTTATTCATAAACGTCTGCTAACTTAACAAGCCGCTAATAATTGTTTGTCCCTTTCGGTCTTAACAATGTGTCCATAAGAGCAAAAGGGACAAATAATTATTAGCGGCGGTTTAGGCGTATAATGTCCCACTCGCAAAACGTCTCTTGGTCCCTTTCGCAAAAGGTCTCTTTTATAAAATGTCCCATTGCCAAAACGGCCCTTCTGCAAAATATCCCGTTCTCAAAATGTCACTTTATATAAATAACGTCCCTTTCGCAGAAAGTCCCTTTCACGAAATAACCCGATCGCAACACGTCCCTTTCGCAAAATGTCCCGTAAAAAATGGCTCGTACCAATGAGTTTTTTGGAACTGTGTACGAAATATCATTTGATATTTACTAGTTGCTTTTCGGTGAAGGAAAACATCGTGAGGAAACCGGACTATTCCCAATCAGGCCTAGTTTACCCTCTGGGTTGGAAGGTCAGATGGTAGTCGCTTTCGTAAAAACTAGTGCCTACGCCACATCTTGGGATAGTGTTACCAAATTGAACGCCAGGCTCCGTAACCCGTAACATAAGCTAAAAAATGCTAAGAAAGAAGACGGTAAAAAATGTACAGTACAAACAACAACACAGCAGCTGTGAATACAGACAAAGTACCAGATATATGTATACAAATCCTTATGGCACAGGCAATAAAGTTCTGTATACATATTTTTGACACTTTGTCTGTATTTACAGCTGTGTTGTTGACTGTACTAACTAGTACCATACTAAATGTATGGACGCCTCCTCATTTTTTGGTAGTTTTTGTTTTATTATAAAAAATAAAAAATGCTATTTTAGTCATTCGTCACTGAATGTCACTGAATCAGTTAAAAGTTTTCTCCTATCTTTTATATTTACTGAATAATGGGCATAATGGCCTGTAAACACATAACGATTACACTCTGTATACATCACAGGTTGCTTCCAGGAAAACCTAACTTGGGTATTGTTGGGCATTGTAATTATTGTAAATGAAAGATAATACTTAAACGCGTGTTTAGTTATTTATTACTAACAACAATGTAGGTAACTATAGATACCTAACAATCCAACTTATAACGTAAGAAATATTCCTTAACATAAATAAAAACCTTATTAGTGCCTCAAATTAAAATTAAAATCTAACCAAAATGTGTGATGTCTAAAAGTCACAAAATTTGCAAAAAAATAACTGTACCTAAACTGGGTACAGTTTTTGGTGAACATTTTGTGACATTCAGACATCTCTCACGTCATCCTGACAGACACAAAATCTGCCAATACACAAGCGTTTCCTATTCATTCTCGTATAGAGTTTGTCGCAAAAGACTTACTGAAATAATAAATTCTCTTACAGTTATTTCACCTCTTCGTAATTTTTTAGAATTTTTTTTATATTGTTTGTTGAAATAAATGTCCCGATTTCTTCGACTTTTTTTAAGTATACCTGCAAAGCCTTTTTGTATTTTTCTGTCTGCATGCTTTGATTCTTTTAGAAATGTCTGTATAACCCAAAACAAACCGGGATGTTTCGTCAATTTTTTATTAAAACGGCTATTCCAGCCTTCGACTGGATTTGTAGTGCGGTGCAATTGGTCGTAGCAAGACAAAAATGTCGGGTTGTATTTAGGATACCAATATCTTTGAAAATATCCCTGAAGTGGCCAGTATTGATAACAATCTGTATTATTACCTCTTTAATCCATAAGAACCTGGCTATTTGCAAACGGGACGTTTTGCGAAAGGGGCATTAGGCAGCCGTGACTTTCAGCGATAGGGGTATTTTCAGAAGGGACATTTCGCGAAGGGTATGGGTCATTTTGATAACGGGACGTAATGCGAATGGGGTTTTTTGCATAAGGGACAATTAGCAGAGAAGACGTTTTGCGTATGGGACGTTATTATAGCGGAGGGACGTTTTGCGAGTGGGACATTATACGCCTAAACCTTAGCGGCTTGTTAAGTTAGCAAACGTTTATGCATAAGGGGGTAAGATTATATATCATGTTTTAAAAGGAAGCAACTTATCCCTTTAGTAAAGGTACGAGTTACGCGATAAAAAGAGAGCGCACTCTACATGACATTTACCGTTGCGCGGTAGGAATTTGAACTTAATAGTATCGTAGCAAGAGTCATTATTTCTTTAAATGGGTTTTTGGAGATGGTTTTCTGTACTTGTACTAGTATTCTGTATACGATCAGATTTTTAAAAATGCGATGCGTCACAACCGTCTACACCCCATTGACGTTTGCGACAGGCATAAAAATACGTCCAAGTAGTTTGTAATAATGACAACCTATTTTCGGCGGAGAAAGATTATATCAAAACTTATATTGACAAATACTTTTCGATTCCAGCTCTCATGGGCGAAAAGCCCTATCCGTTCAAAGCGCCATCGCCGCAGGACATGGTGGCACTCCGGAAGTCAATCGAAAAGGGGTTGCTTGCCGCGGTGCGAGAGCGGGTGTGGGACAACCCGCGGTATCTCGTCAGTAGTGGCAACACACCGGCTATCATGCAGGTAGGAGATTTTTTCCGGACATTCGTTATTATCAAACCGCGATTAGAAAGGGATTTGAAAGTACTGTTGACACGACAGTGTATAAGTAAATCTAGGATATATTCATGGTTAAATCAATATATTTGTAGTTTAAGTTCAGAGACTTACATACAATAGATGAATTAATCACTCCCAACATCGATAACAACTCTTTTCTTGATAAATAGTGTGTCATTTGTAGTGTCAACAGTACTTTAGAATCCCTTTCTGATTCCGGTTTGATAATACACGCAGTGCCGCCGCCTTCTACGCGACGACGCGAATTCGCGGCATTAGGTTATATATCACGCTTGAAGGACGCGAATTCGCGTCTGCGGCATTAGGTTATTTTACACTAGAAGGACGCGAATTCGCGACCTCGGGATCGCGTTTACGCCTACATAGGACGCGAATTCGCGTCTTCGGCATCCGAGATAAGAATTATGAAAATTACAAATGTACTGAATCCAGAAACCAGCGACGGTATAATATTATACTTCATAAATAAAATAACATTTTGACAAATAACTCGAGGACGCGAATTTGTTTACTCGGCATCACGTTTACGCATACACAGGACGCGAATTCGTGTCTTCGGCTTTGAATGGGTTAAAAAGTCTTAGGGAGGATTTTTTGAACCTCAGTTAAAAGTATCCGTTAGTTAAAATGATTACCATCCTTATCTCAGATCATCAGTCAACTTAATTACTACTACTACTGTTAACTGAGGATTGAAAAATCAGTACCTAGACAAACAACTTCATTTTCAGTTTGTCAGCCTCCGTAGCTTAGTTGGTAGTCACCCTGCCTATCAAGCTGGAGGTTCCGGGTCGAATGACCAGCGAGGGCATTATATGTGTATTTATTTATCACAAATATTTATTTCTTGGTCATAGTTGTCTATGTATTTAAGTATGTATACGTATCTTATTTCATATTTATATCGTCGCTTGGTACCCACATTACAAGCCTTAATTGAGCTTACCGTGGGACTAAGTTGATTTATGTAAGATGTCCCAAGATATTTATTTATTTAAGAGATTTATGTACTCAAAAATTTGGACCGGTATCCTCTGAGACCAAGTAACAGCGAATGCTGGAAGCGTTGGAAAACTTGGTCCTTCTTTTCTAGCATATGTTGGATATATTACTACGCCGGTTCAGATGACTCGACAGAACCACGCTGTTGTGTCACCTAAATCTAGTTTATATTTGTTTTTGAATATGTACCTTTATCTGTATCTCTTTTAATTTTAGTTTCATGACGCATTGGTGTAAACTGTAATGTTGTGTAAACTTTTGTGTAAATAAAATAAATAAATATTTCCGTGTGGAGATCGCCTCCTTATGTGTGTTCTATCGTCTGTACTGTACAATGGGTTGTGCTCTGAAGAACTATTCGACATGATGCCAACGTCCACTTTTCATCATCGCACCGCTCGCCACCGACTGGGCGCTCATCCTCACACCTTGCAACCTAAATGGTCGCGCACCGTGCGGTTTCAGAGGAACTTCCTCCCGCGGACGGTCCGTCTGTGGAATGAGCTCCCTGCCGAGGTTTTCCCGTTGGACTACAGTATGGGGTTCTTCAAAAGAGGAGTGTACAAGTTCTTATTGGGTCGGCAACGCGCATGTGACACCCCTGGGGTTGCAGGCGCCCATAGGCTACGGTGACTGCTTTCCATCAGGCGGGGCGTATGCTTGTTTGCCACCGACGTGGTATAAAAAAAAAATCCGTGTCCACTTACATTTTACTGGTTTCTTTTATCAGGAGGGCTCCCGCTACAACGCCTTGCACGTAGCAGCAAAAGCGTTGAATGCCGAGATGTGTAACCTCGTCCTGACGACGGTGGGCAACCCTGCTTTCGTGCAGACTTTGTATGGCTTGGACGCGGACGCAGAGTGTTGCAAGGTGAGATTATTATTATTTTTTTTTTATTTAGAGATCCAACAGCTGTTACATAGACATTAGACATAAAGTAAAAACAAGGAGCCAATTATAGGAACTCACAGATAAATCCATTTTATGCTCAACTAAAAGGTATGGTACGCAACGCACTAATGCAACCACACATAACCAAAAATAATATTTACTTCTAATATTAATACAACATAATAACATATAAGATACTCTAGTAATAGCAAAGTACTATCATGATAAATAAATAAAAAAATAAACACAAATCAATAAAAACTTTTAAAAGGACCACACACTCACTCAAAGGACTCGAAATATCGCTGCACTAGAATACGTCTCACTTTAGGAATTCTACAGTTGAATACATCAATGTCAAGTTCTTTAGACAACTCATTCAAGTTACGACTTGAGATTACTTTAAAAATACCCATGCCATAGAAAACAGGCACAAAATGCCCATTAAAAGTTAAGTTCCCGCAAGGTCTTGCAAGTGGAAGCAAAATCGTTGAACGCCGAGATGTATCATTTAAATCTGACGACGGGCAACCCTTCTTTCGTGCACTTTATATGGTTTGGACGCGGACGCAGTGTTGCAAGGTGAGAAAATTGCGAGTACGTTAAATTTACCCCTGCTATACAAAAAGGCACAAAATGCCTATTAAAATAATGCCACTCTTTGTTTTGTGTATTGTATTTAAAATAAATATCTTTAAGGTTTTTATAATCTCTTTGAGGTAATTTTGTGACTAACCAGCAACTGGGAAAGGCCATTCATTAAAAATATGCACACAATATATATTTTTTAAATCTTATTTATTTTATAAGCCATACATCTTTTGATTAAGTCGGCTTATAAATATTAACTATCAGATTTACATGTTAGGATTAACACTTAAGCATTATTTTTGTAATATTCAAATCTTAGGTTCAGTGAGTGTATAATAAACCTTAAAAATGTATCACTCAATATATTTTATTTTACATGAAAAAATTGTAACCCAAAAAAATTGTAAACACCCCAATAATCGACCCATCGCCTCCCACCGACCCAATTTCGTCGCCTCAATCGACACCCTGCTGTCAACTTTACATGACATTATGATTGCAAATATCGATTATTGTGATATATTTATGCGATTTCAGGAATTCGCCGCGATTTTGGTGGACCGCTACCTAAACACGCCCGACAAAGGAATGAACGAAACACCACTGCACTTCGCGGCCAAATTCGGCGCCGAAGCGTGTGTCGATGTGCTCACTTCATTCCCTCAGTGCAACAAGCAAGCCACTAACAAGTTTGGCGAGCAACCTAAGGATGTAAGTGGTAGCTTTTTAGTTTTATTTAGTCTTAATTTGATAGGTTACTTTAGTTATAATTTTACGGCCTTATTCATAAAAAGTTACGCGCCCGCTGATGGGTCGTTGTTGACCGGATGGCTAAAAACGTTATTCATAAACGTTCAATAGCGCTATTCAGCCGCTCAAACCTACTATAAATCCCCCGAAAGTTATAGAGCCGGGGACCCTTCTATAACGGTCTTATAACTTCTTATTTAACAAGATGGCTGCCAAAATTTTGATCAGCTGATTTTTGACAGGTGCATAACCATGCGTTTAAAGTAGGCAGAAGAGAAAAGATAAAGGTATGAAAGTCTGATTTGGTGTATAGTTTTTTATATCGTCTATTCATCTGATTATTATTGAATATGTATCCAGAGATACTTAATTATATTAAGATAGGTATTTAAAATAAATATCCGATGATTTATTGTAAGTAGTTACGCAGTTTCGATTTTCTCTACATGCAACATTACACGAATCAGAGATGGTGGGAAAACTAATCTCCAACTTTTTTAATTTAAAATTTTGTTGATAGTTTTTCAACCATTTCAACTTCAACGTCAATACGCAGTGAGACTCCATCATGCAGGCCTTAAACGCTATTGATGCCATAAATAATTTGTGTAATCCGCCGTGGCGTCCAAAAATATATAACATAAGGGCAGATCCCATTGAGGATCTGCCCGATGTTGAATTTAGGCGGCGATACCGCTTTAATAAGGCGACTGTTTTGTATATAGTAGAGTTGGTGAAAGAAGACCTGAAGAAAGATCGCAGAGGAGCTGGCCTCACACCAGAACTTCAGGTTCTAACTGCAATTAGGTGTTGGGGTCGCAAGGAAGTAAATATTTATTTATTACTTACCCGTACTGCTAACTGCCCATACCTAGGTACTAACTAGCCATACAATTATGTTTCGTTATCTGACCGTCATCGCAAGTACCTAATCATAAAGCTAACTGTTTTGATTAGTTACCTAGGTAAAAGAATACGTAGTAAGTACTTAATAATTTCAGGTTCAAGATGATGATAGTATAATTATTTGAGATAAAAGTAAGTAACAAGGAATTAGGAAATATTTGCGAATTCCCGCCAGACAGCTGTCAAACTTTTTTTAATTTGCGGTGAGACCACATTTTTGTCTATGATTTTGTCAAGGCGCCAACATAACGTGTCTAATCCGTTCAACAGCGGCTCAACAGTTATCGGAGAGATATTGAGCGTTTATGAATAAGACTTCTTATAAACCGTTCAACAAGACTTATCGGCTCGATAACTATTGGGCCCCTCAAACCTTCAACAAGGAATTTTTATGAATAAGGCCGTTATTCTTTAGTTTATTTAGTCCGTCTGTGGAATGAGCTCCCTGCCGAGGTTTTCCCGTTGGACTACAGTATGGGGTTCTTCAAAAGAGGAGTGTAGAAGTTTTTATTGGGTCGGCAACGCGCATGTGACAGGGGTGTCACATGCGCGTTGCCGACCCAACGGTGACTGCTTTCCATCAGGCGGGCCGTATGCTTGTTTGCCACCGACGTGGTATAAAAAAAATTAGTTTTAATTTGATAGTCTACTTTAGATTTTATTATTACTTATGTTATACCTTTTATATGTACAATTTGTACCGTTTAATAAACACCCTAATATAAAAAAGTGTTAGCTTTATTATAGCAGTTTGTAAAAACTACCCTAACCACTCACATGCTTTGATTTTTACGATAGACTCTTATTTTTATTTAAAATAAGAGTGACGATATGTAGCAAAAGCTACATGAAGCATTTCAGTGGCTAACCTGCTTTAATAAACGGACATTAGTGATAATACATTTTTTATCGAATTAATTATACAATAAAATTTCAAGGTTACAAGTTCTCTTTGCTCTTTGTAATGTAATGTGTTACCGTTTTCTTTTTATTTTAATCTTGTTGTAACCCCTTTACCCTCATCATCATCATAAACGTAAGAGCAGGGATCTTGTCTGTGGAGCAATTTCCATGTGGTCCTTTCCTTTCCTTTTCCTTAAGACCCTGATACGACACGACGTCTACTTTTTCTTCCACTTGGTCCATGTACGCCCTTCTCGGCCTTCCTCTTTTCCTCTTCCCCTCTACTTTTCCTTCTATGATGGTCTTAATTAATTCGTCGTGTCGTATAAGGTGTCCTAACATCTTCTCTCTTCTGTTGGCGATGATTGGCAACAGGCCTTTATCCTCGATATGTTAATTTTGGTTACTATAAAATCTTACTGTTTTCTGATTGCCCTGAAAACCAGTGGCATATGCTGAGTGGTATTCATATTGGTGTTTTTTTTTAGGTTGAGATATTTAAATCTTTTATACCGAATGTGTCAGCCTCCGTAGCCATTTACTGTATAATTTCGCAGATAATCTGCAAGCGCGCGAACAACTCGCCCCCTGAAACAGCCCGCCGCATCGCCGCCATGTTGGAGGAGCGGTTCTACGTGCCCGTACTTCACGCCGAGGACGGCAGCGCGGCGCCCAACATCGGCCGCGCCTTCACGCCCGCCGCGCCGCCCGTGAGTCCCACACCAGGCCTAGCCGAGTGTATAATGTAACATGTAGCTGTCCGTCCGAGACCCGCATCGCCGCCATGTTGGAGGAGCGGTTCTACGTGCCCGTACTTCACGCCGAGGACGGCAGCGCGGCGCCCAACATCGGCCGAGCCTTCACGCCCGCCGCGCCGCCCGTGAGTCCCACACCAGGCCTAGAGTCGTGTATAATGTAACATGTAGCTGTCCGTCCGAGACCCGCATCGCCGCCATGTTGGAGGAGCGGTTCTACGTGCCCGTACTTCACGCCGAGGACGGCAGCGCGGCGCCCAACATCGGCCGAGCCTTCACGCCCGCCGCGCCGCCCGTGAGTCCCACACCAGGCCTAGCGTCGTGTATAATGTAACATGTAGTCCGTCCGAGACCGCATCGCCGCCATGTTGGAGGAGCGGTTCTACGTGCCCGTACTGCACGCCGAGGACGGCAGCGCGGCGCCCAACATCGGCCGCGCCTTCACGCCCGCCGCGCCGCCCGTGAGTCCCACTCCAGGCCTAGAGTCGTGTATAATGTAACATGTAGTCCGTCCGAGACCGCATCGCCGCCATGTTGGAGGAGCGGTTCTACGTGCCCGTACTGCACGCCGAGGACGGCAGCGCGGCGCCCAACATCGGCCGCGCCTTCACGCCCGCCGCGCCGCCCGTGAGTCCCACACCAGGCCTAGCCGAGTGTATAATGTAACATGTAGCTGTCCGTCCGAGACCCGCATCGCCGCCATGTTGGAGGAGCGGTTCTACGTGCCCGTGAGTCCCACACCAGGCCTAGAGTCGTGTATAATGTAACATGTAGCTGTCCGTCCGAGACCGCATCGCCGCCATGTTGGAGGAGCGGTTCTACGTGCCCGTGAGTCCCACACCAGGCCTAGAGTCGTGTATAATGTAACATGTAGCTGTCCGTCCGAGACCGCATCGCCGCCATGTTGGAGGAGCGGTTCTACGTGCCCGTGAGTCCCACACCAGGCCTAGAGTCGTGTATAATGTAACATGTAGCTGTCCGTCCGAGACCCGCATCGCCGCCATGTTGGAGGAGCGGTTCTACGTGCCCGTGAGTCCCACACCAGGCCTAGAGTCGTGTATAATGTAACATGTAGCTGTCCGTCCGAGACCCGCATCGCCGCCATGTTAGAGGAGCGGTTCTACGTGCCCGTGAGTCCCACACCAGGCCTAGAGTCGTGTATAATGTAACATGTAGCTGTCCGTCCGAGACCCGCATCGCCGCCATGTTGGAGGAGCGGTTCTACGTGCCCGTGAGTCCCACACCAGGCCTAGAGTCGTGTATAATGTAACATGTAGCTGTCCGTCCGAGACCCGCATCGCCGCCATGTTAGAGGAGCGGTTCTACGTGCCCGTGAGTCCCACACCAGGCCTAGAGTCGTGTATAATAATAATAATAATAATAATAAGTGAAGTCATTTCTCACCTTCTGTATATGGATGATCTCAAATTATTTGCGCCAAATAGCCAAGACTTGTTGGAACTACTGCGAACCACAGAAGTTTTCAGTAGTGCCATCAACATGGAATTTGGTGTCGATAAGTGTGCGGTTATGCATGTGCAGCGGGGGAAAGTAGTAAATTCAACAAATTTACAGCTTTCTGAGACAATGTCGTTCAGATCTATCTCGGAAGCAGAAACCTATAAATATCTTGGTATGTCACAGTCTTTGGGTATTGAAGATATGGGAATTAGACAGGCGGTGAAGGAGCGCTTTTTCAGCCGGCTCACAAAAGTACTTAACAGTCTTTTGTCAGGAGGCAACAAAGTGCGCGCCTTCAACGCCTGGGTAATACCCATACTCACATACTCCTTTGGCATACTAAGGTGGACTCAGACCGAGCTGGACGCCCTGGATCGAAGGGTCCGTACACTGCTTACCACACATCGAATGCTACACCCGCGCTCATCAGTTATGAGATTGTACATCCCGCGTAAATGTGGAGGCCGCGGCTTCTTAAATGCCAAAGACCTCCACAACCGCGAGGTGTACAATCTTAGAAACTATTTTCTTAACAATGAGTGCGGGATGCATCGTGATGTGGTGGCAGTAGACCGGAACCTCACGCCGCTCTCCTTGGCAAAAGAGAACTGGCGCAGACCTGCGGTACTAAGCACCGAGGACCGCAGGGCGGTATGGAAGAGCAAGGAGCTACACGGGCGGTTCTACAAGGCCCTCACGGGACCTGACGTAGATCTGCTCGCGTCGGTGAACTGGCTACGATTCGGGGACCTCTTCGGAGAAACCGAGGGTTTTGCCTGTGCAATTGCTGATGAGGTTATCATGACGAATAACTACCGGAAATATATCCTGAAGGACGGTACGGTCGACATTTGTCGGGCATGCCGCCGTCCCGGTGAGTCACTCAGGCATATTATTTCCGGTTGTTCTCAGATTGTTAACACCGAGTACTTGCACAGACACAACCTCGTAGCCAGGATTATACACCAGCAGCTTGCTCTTCAATACGGCCTTGTGGGCTTCGAAGTGCCGTACTATAAGTACACACCTGCGGCAGTTCTCGAAAATGGTCGTGCCACGCTCTATTGGGATCGATCTATCATCACGGACAGGACTATTGTAGCCAATAAGCCTGATATCGTGCTGATAGATCGATCGCAACGCCGTGCAATGCTCATCGACATCGATCCCCCATGACGAGAACCTCGTGAAGGCCGAAAAGGACAAAGCCAGTAAGTACCTTGACTTGGCTCACGAGGTAACCGACATGTGGGATGTTGATTCGGCGATCATTGTGCCGATAGTTGTTTCTGCGAATGGTCTCATAGCGAAGAGTCTCGATCAACACCTCAAGAGGCTCTCGCTAGGTGGTTGGATCAAGGGTCAGATGCAGAAGGCGGTAATCCTGGACACGGCGCGTATAGTCCGGCGGTTCCTCTCCCTGTAGCCCTAACCACCGGCAGCTTGGGCCCGCTCCGCTGCCGGCGGCCATCTAGGTTAGGTTTTTTATAATGTGTTTATATGTTTTGTATCGTTTTTGTATGTTGTATTGTATTTTACTTTTATAATCATATTGTAAAACACCTAACCTAAGAGTAAGAATAAATAAAGGACATAATAATAATAATCCATTTATTTTCAGGCATCGAAGGCCCATAGATACATACCTTACAAACTAACATACATATTAACATAATTTATTAATCTAAGTTATTTTGGCGACATAACAGGAAGTCTCTGTTTCGTCGCCTGATCCGGCGTAGGATTTGGCAAACTCCCACGGAACCGCCGAAACACTACCCCCTTCGGCCAGAAGTCGGCGCTTGCGATGGTGTCCTGCAGCGACCGCGGCACGCGCACCACAACCGAGCTGAAGTGCACGTAGTGGCGCGACCGCAGCTGGAACACCCTTAAGTCGAAGCGGGTCTTCTTGCGAATATATTCCACCACATCATTGGCCGTAGCGGAATAATGCAGGCGCGACACATAAAGCGCCTTGTTCGGAAAGGCAACACGCAGACCAGATGTATTATCCAAGTCCGCAGTGCCACACTGGCTCTTACGAGGCACCTTGCGCGCCTTCTTCTTCTTCGTCACCGGCGTGAATCCCACTTCATCCACTCCGGCGCGAGAAAGGTCCTCAATGCGAGGAGTACTTTCCGGCACCTCAGAAGGTGCTTTGTTCCGTTTTGCAGCAGCAGCGGCGTAGTTGCGACGAGGAGCCGATGATTCAGCCACTGGAGCAGAAACCGGGATAACAGGACGCGGAGTGCGGAGCGCACGCGCTGGGCAGGCTACTGGCGTCATATTCGTGACGCATGCCGCTGACACAGCATCGCACGTATTTGCATGCGCATCGTTACTCGATCCCAAGTCGGTGACCGCGCCTGACCTACATACCGAATCTTTGCCACGAAGTGTCACTATTTCGGCACGTAATTCAGAGATGTTATTATTAGCCATCTCCAACTTGGACTGCACTTCAACTAGACTCGCCTTCAGGAATGTTATGTCCTTCAGCAGCCTAGTAACATCGACGTGATCGAAGGACACTGGCGGTAAACGGTCCAGCCGCTTTGCAACGAAAGCAGGCACGTCATCTGGATTGGTCTCCCGGAACAGCTTTATTATGTCCTGAAGACTCTTCACACCCCCATCCCTCCTCCGAGATGGCATCTGGTCCATTTTACCGAGCGTCTGGTAAAGTAGCGCCTTGCCACTGCAAATATCGTCTTCACTAAAACTCGATTTGCAGATCTGCCTGATGCTGACTTCATCCATGTTTTCGAGGGCGTGCTGAATAAACGCCAATAACTCATTCGCTATGAGTTGTTGCGAACCCATTGCGAAGTACACAGGGCAGCGACCTAAGTCGCGCCAATCGCGAATAATGACGATGTAACATGTAGCTGTCCGTCCGAGACCCGCATCGCCGCCATGTTGGAGGAGCGGTTCTACGTGCCCGTGAGTCCCACACCAGGCCTAGAGTCGTGTATAATGTAACATGTAGCTGTCCGTCCGAGACCCGCATCGCCGCCATGTTGGAGGAGCGGTTCTACGTGCCCGTGAGTCCCACACCAGGCCTAGAGTCGTGTATAATGTAACATGTAGCTGTCCGTCCGAGACCCGCATCGCCGCCATGTTGGAGGAGCGGTTCTACGTGCCCGTGAGTCCCACACCAGGCCTAGAGTCGTGTATAATGTAACATGTAGCTGTCCGTCCGAGACCACATCGCCGCCATGTTGGAGGAGCGGTTCTACGTGCCCGTGAGTCCCACACCAGGCCTAGAGTCGTGTATATTGTAACATGTAGCTGTCCGTCCGAGACCCGCATCGCCGCCATGTTGGAGGAGCGGTTCTACGTGCCCGTGAGTCCCACACCAGGCCTAGAGTCGTGTATAATGTAACATGTAGCTGTCCGTCCGAGACCCGCATCGCCGCCATGTTGGAGGAGCGGTTCTACGTGCCCGTGAGTCCCACACCAGGCCTAGAGTCGTGTATAATGTACAAAGCCCGGACGACGGGAGCAAAAATTAACTTTTCACTAGTGTTTAATGAAATATCGACTATTCTATCGACATCCATATGAACGATTTTTTAATTTGAAATTTATAGATTATGCAAATTATGTTTCCCTAGTAGTTCCACTTCTTTTCCAGATATCAAAAATATTTAAGATTTTTAATATGAATTCACCAATTTTTTTAGTCAACACATGATATTTTTTGTGAATAATTTCGCCTTGAGGATGTAAAAGTAATCTTAACAAGTGCAATTTGAAATTCTGAACGACATTCAATCTGCTTTTTAGGCTTTAATTTCGGTTTTGTAACTGTCCTATGGTACTAGGTATTATTGACATATTATTGTTTATCAATTTTAGATCGCAATGCCTTTGATTACGTACGGTTGCATAAATTACTGTTGTTCAATACATTTCTAATTCATAAAATGTTGGTATGGATGTCGATAGAATAGTCGATATTTAACTAAGCACTAGTGACAAACGCATTTTTTCTCCCGTCATCCGGGGTTTGAATAATGTAACATGTAGCTGTCCGTCCGAGACCGCATCGCCGCCATGTTGGAGGAGCGGTTCTACGTGCCCGTGAGTGCCCACACCGGCAGGCCTAGCCAACTTGCCAATAGCTAACGATCACTAAAGTCAATGTATTCTTTATTCAAGCTGGCCCAGCAACGAGCGCTTTTGAATCGTTAAACTTTCGTTCGGTAATCGTTAAAAGTTTGATCAATAAATATCCAATTCAAAAAACGTTAGTATGGATGGCGATAAAATAGTCGATATTTAATTAAACACTAGTGACAAGTGCATTTTTGCTGTCGCCGTCCAAGTTTTGTTTATGAATACGGGGGTAAAGTCCATTTCAAATACGCAGGCCCGATTCCACTTGACAAAGTCTTTAGGCGTCAACAATAGCATCAGTAATAACAAAAGATACCTGGCCAGACCCTTTTGTGGCGTGATATTCCTTCCTTTTCAGAAAGTTGAGTTTTCATGGGTAGGTAAGCGGGTGGAATATTGCTTTTCCTTCCCTAGGGTGGAAAATTGTTTTTCCTTCCCTAGGGTGGAAAGTATTTTTAAGTAAGTAAAAATCTCTATAGGTAGAGTAAATGGCAAGTAACTTGTGTCGATTTAAAACACTCCTTTCGGTCGTGTTTTAAAACGTCGCCACTCGTTTCAAATTTCATGTTTTTCGCACTTGTGACATAATGTACTATTCTGAACAGTATTTCTTTTTTAATTTCCTCAAAGTCGGAATGAAAAGTAGAGTGCTTACCACGGGGAAAGAGAGAAACCCATTTAACCTTCGAACCTTCTAATATCTCAGGTTCTTTTCCACTCTTGGTTAACAATCTACTATTGCTTACATCGGTGTACGACACGTGCCAATTTGTAGTGGACCAATTAAATGACAAAAGTTTCGACCGGCATCGGGCCTTTGTATTTGAAATGGACTATAAGTAAACCAAGAATACATTTGTCACCACCCCAACTCCTCCTGCGGGTATCGTAAGAGTCGATTAAAGGATTGAAGTATCACTGACCATTCTTTGGTAAAAGATTAATGATGGGCAGCAGCGTCATCATAGTGGACACATTACTGCGATCGCCAATCCGCTAGCCCAGCGTGGCGATTATGGGCATTTATCTCTTAATGCGCATAGTTAATAGAAGAAGCCTACGTCCAGCAGTGGACTATCAAAGGCTGATGATGTAAATAAATATAAATATCTTGGGACATCTTACACAAATCGACCTAGTCCCACGGTAAGCTCAATTAAGGCTTGTGATGTGGGTACCAGGCGACGATATATATAATAGATAGATACATATACAGTCGTGGCCAGATAATTAGGAACAAGAATTTTTTTCCCATACAACTGCCTGCAAACAGAGCTTTGCAAATTTGATAATAATTTAAAAAAATATTTTACCATTTTTCTTTATTAATATCAGAACTTATCTATGATTAAATAAAGTATACTGGGATGTATTGCGAAGTTCAAAAAAATACCTAACTTGAAAAATATGGATAAGGCCATAGACACTTTAACTTAATTAGGAACGATTTCATACATTTTGTTCTTAATTAGGTTGAAGTGTTTATGGGGTCATCCATATTTTTCAAGATAGATATTTTATGGACATAGACAGCCATGACCAAGGAACAAATATTTGTGATGAATAAATACACAAATAATGCCCTCGCCAGGATTCGATCCTGGAGCCTTCGTAGGCAGGGTCACTACCAACTAGGCTACGGAGGCTGACAAAATGATGTGATAAATAAACCAATGATTATTGTCAGGAAATAAACGTGGACCCTCTAAGCCCGCGGTACGAGATCCGCGCCTTCGCGGGCCCCATGGCGGCGCGCGCGGCCGACGACTTCCGCCGCAAGTGGAAGACTCCGCCGCGAGGGGCCCGTCTGCAGCCCGCCTTCCGGCTCAGGGAGATGACCAAAGGCCTGGAGGCTGTCGGAAGGTTTTACTTTTATTTTCTCTATTTAGAAACAGTCTTTATTTAGAAACAGTCTTCGCGGGGCCCATGACGGCGCGTGCGGCCGACGACTTCCGGCTCAGGGAGATGACCAAAGGCCTGGAGGCTGTCGGAAGGTCACTTGTTTATTTCCGTGTCTAAGGCCTCGGTCGTTTTGACCAGCCGCCGCCCGCCGCGTGCGGCCGACGACAGACGCCGGCCGCCGCGGCCAGCGTGTGAACTGGGTATTATGGTCGTTTTGAGTTCGTAGCCGCGGCGGCCAGTCGCGGCGGCCAATCGCGGCAGTTTACGAGGGTTTTGTTTGTGAACGGACGTGTGTGATGGAAAAAACTATAGCATATCTACTGCTTAAGGAAGAAGAGGAGGAGGACTATCTAATAGTATTAAGAAAGCAGAAGAAAAAGAAGAACAACATATTTAAATGTAGAAAAACGCAGGGTGCCTACAATATTTTGATCACTAGGCATTTAAATGTAAAATACTGTGCACTTTAACTAATTCAATCAAAAACTCGTCACTTACCTTTGTAAATTTATCCATATTGTCCGAGCGTCCACACGCCGCAATGCTCCAAAATGACTAGAGACGCGGCGGCCAGCGGGCGGCAGTAGCGGGCGGCGCGGGGACGCCGCACGCGGCGGGCGAAAACGACCACTCCCGAACATTCCCGAATACACCATTCATACGCTGCGGCCGACTGGACGTCGTTGGCTGCGGCCGGCGGGTGAAAACGACCAAGGCCTAACAGACGTAGTTTTGCAAAAGGAAACCAACCCACATGATTTTTCATTCTAATTAACACCTTAAATCAAAACCTTTAAAAGAAGAAAATCTGTTAGAGAGCAAGAGGTATCGCAGAAAGCAAACAGAGACTGTAACCTCAGGTGGTTTGTGTTTTCTCTGCCAAAAATGTGACAGGTCGTGCCGTTCGCGAATTGGCCTCTACAACAGTCACCAAACCCGTTGTCGAAACAGCAATGTGTAAATCGTCTGCAATAGACGCAAAGGCCTGTGATGATGAAATCAAAACAAACAAGTCAAACTTTAAAATGACAAATTCACACAATTCACACGCGGAGTGGTCATTTTTGCAGAATTACGTTCAGTATGCTTAGCCAAGTTGCCAATCGCTAACGCTTAGTAGCGTATCGTAGTTTTATATTAGTCATATTAGTGCTACAAAGACACCTGCCTTTCGCTGATGATTGACGATTAAGCGTTAGCGATTAACAACTTGCCTAAGCGTTCAGTGGACCCGTTAAGCCCGCGCTACGAGATCCGCGCCTTCGCGGGGCCCATGGCGGCGCGCGCGGCCGACGACTTCCGCCGCAAGTGGAAGACTCCGCCGCGAGGGGCCCGTCTGCAGCCCGCCTTCCGGCTCAGGGAGATGACCAAAGGCCTGGAGGCTGTCGGAAGGTTTTATTTTTATTTTCTCTATTTAGAAACAATAGTTAGTTCTTCCGGCTCAGGGAGATGACCAAAGGCCTGGAGGAAGGTTTTATTTTTATTTTCTCTATTTAGAAACAATAGTTAGTTCTTCCGGCTCAGGGAGATGACCAAAGGCCTGGAGGCTGTTGGGAGGTTTTATTTTTATTTTCTCTATTTAGAAACAATAGTAAGTTCTTCCGGCTCAGGGAGATGATCAAAGGCCTGGAGGCTGTTGGGAGGTTTTATTTTCTCTATTTAGAAACAATAGTAAGTACATTGTGCATTAGGGTGGATCGATTTTTTTATTTTTGGAAAGGGATCATCCATTAATTACGTCACACCAATTTCTTGATTTTTTGACCCCTCCCCCCATGTCACACTTCGTCACAATTGACTACACCCTCCCCCCTAAGAGTGACGTCACGTTTCGATTTTTAGTTTAGGAAGGTAAAAATTACAACATCACTTTGAAACTATTTTTTTATTAGGAATGCTTAAAATGATTTATAAAATTAACGAAGAGAAAATCAACAATATAAAAAAATACTAAAAACTTATTCTTCCTAGTCCAAGAATTTTGAATCCACTCTTTCATGTTCATGTACTTATGTGAGGATTGTGATGCCACAAACATGGGACTCCTCCCTCCCCCTATCACGATATGTCACATTTTGTGGACCGCCTCCCTCCCCCTTTAGGTGTGATGTAATTAATGGATGATCCCAAATAAACGTGGACCCGTTAAGCCCGCGCTACGAGATCCGCGCCTTCGCGGGGCCCATGGCGGCGCGCGCGGCCGACGACTTCCGGCTCAGGGAGATGACCAAAGGCCTGGAGGCTGTCGGAAGGTTACTTGTTTATTTCCGTGTCTAACAGACGTAGTTTTGCAAAAGGAAACCAACCCACATGAATTTTTCATTCTAATTAACACCTTAACCCTTAGGTGCATATCCTCCTGACACCGAAGCTTTTTATTAAATCACTTGTCCCTACGGACGGATGTACTTTACAAAGTATTAAATAGTTTTAGTTGTAAAGTCCGACACATTGCCAGTTGAATAACACGCGAACTACATGTTTTGTGATGTTTCACTGAAACAAATATTTTTGAATATTATTAGACGAAGGTAATTAACATATTGCTATGTGGAAATATTTTGTACTTTATAAAGGTCACACATTTTATTTCTGAAATGACTTATGTAAACAATCGATGCCAATTAGAACTCTGTTGCTCAGTGTGGCAGTCGCAATTGATTACTTATTTCGACATGTGTCATTTCGGTCGTATCGTTTATGATACTGTATGCTCCTAAGGGTTAAATCAAAACAAACAAGTCAATCTTTAAAATGACAAATTCACGCGGAGTGGTCATTTTTGCATTACGTTCAGTATGCTTAGCCAAGTTGCCAATCGCTGACGCTTAGTAGCGTATCGTAGTTTTACCTCTCTGACACTCTTTCATATTAGTGCTACAAAGACACCTTTCGCTGATGATTGACGATTAAGCGTTAGCGATTAACAACTTGCCTAAGCGCTCAGTGGACCCACTAAGCCCGCGCTACGAGATCCGCGCCTTCGCGGGGCCCATGGCGGCGCGCGCGGCCGACGACTTCCGCCGCAAGTGGAAGACTCCGCCGCGAGGGGCCCGTCTGCAGCCCGCCTTCCGGCTCAGGGAGATGACCAAGGGCCTGGAGGCTGTCGGAAGGTTTTATTTTTATTTTCTCTATTTAGAAACAATAGTAAGTTCTTCCGGCTCAGGGAGATGACCAAAGGCCTGGAGGCTGTCGGAAGGTTTTATTTTTATTTTCTCTATTTAGAAACAATAGTAAGTTCTTCCGGCTCAGGGAGATGACCAAAGGCTTGGAGGCTGTCGGAAGGTTTTATTTTTATTTTCTCTATTTAGAAACTATAGTAAGTTCTTCCGGCTCAGGGAGATGACCAAAGGCCTGGAGGCTGTCGGAAGGTTTTATTTTTATTTTCTCTATTTAGAAACAATAGTAAGTTCTTCCGGCTCAGGGAGATGACCTGGAGGCCTGGAGGCTGTCGGAAGGTTTTATTTTTATTTTCTCTATTTAGAAACAATAGTAAGTTCTTCCGGCTCAGGGAGATGACCAAAGGCCTGGAGGCTGTTGGGAGGTTTTACTTTTATTTTCTCTATTTAGAAACAATAGTAAGTTCTTCCAGCTCAGGGAGATGACCAAAGGCCTGGAGGCTGTCGGAAGGTTTCATTTTTATTTTCTCTATTTAGAAACAATAGTAAGTTCTTCCGGCTCAGGGAGATGACCAAAGGCCTGGAGGCTGTCGGAAGGTTTTATTTTTATTTTCTCTATTTAGAAACAATACTAAGTACATTGTGCATTCATCATCATCAGCCTATGATAGTCCACTGCTGGACGTATAGACCTCTCCTATTAACTATGCGTATAGACGCATTAGGAGGTAAATGCCCATAATCGCCACGCTGGGCAAGCGGATTGGCGATTGCAGTAATGTGTCTACTATGATGACGCTGCTGCCCATCACCAATCGTTTATTAAATGATGGTAAGTGACACTTCAATCCCTTCGTCGACTCTTACGACACCCGCAGGAGGAGTTGGGGTGGTGACAAATGTATTCTTACTGCCGTCACCACACGGCCACATTGTGCATTAGGGTGGATCGATTTTTTTATTTTTGGAAATAAACGTGGGCCCTCTAAGCCCGCGCTACGAGATCCGCGCCTTCGCGGGGCCCATGGCGGCGCGCGCGGCCGACGACTTCCGCCGCAAGTGGAAGACTCCGCCGCGAGGGGCCCGTCTGCAGCCCGCCTTCCGGCTCAGGGAGATGACCAAAGGGTTGGAGGCTGTCGGAAGGTTCTATTTTTATTTTCTCTATTTAGAAACAGTCTTTATTTAGAAACAGCCTCGCAAGTGGAAGACTCCGCCGCGAGGGGCCCGTCTGCAGCCCGCCTTCCGGCTCAGGGAGATGACCAAAGGGTTGGAGGCTGTCGGAAGGTTCTATTTTTATTTTCTCTATTTAGAAACAGTCTTTATTTAGAAACAGCCTCGCAAGTGGAAGACTCCGCCGCGAGGGGCCCGTCTGCAGCCCGCCTTCCGGCTCAGGGAGATGACCAAAGGGTTGGAGGCTGTCGGAAGGTTCTATTTTTATTTTCTCTATTTAGAAACAGTCTTTATTTAGAAACAGCCTCGCAAGTGGAAGACTCCGCCGCGAGGGGCCCGTCTGCAGCCCGCCTTCCGGCTCAGGGAGATGACCAAAGGGTTGGAGGCTGTCGGAAGGTTCTATTTTTATTTTCTCTATTTAGAAACAGTCTTTATTTAGAAACAGCCTCGCAAGTGGAAGACTCCGCCGCGAGGGGCCCGTCTGCAGCCCGCCTTCCGGCTCAGGGAGATGACCAAAGGGTTGGAGGCTGTCGGAAGGTTCTATTTTTATTTTCTCTATTTAGAAACAGTCTTTATTTAGAAACAGCCTCGCAAGTGGAAGACTCCGCCGCGAGGGGCCCGTCTGCAGCCCGCCTTCCGGCTCAGGGAGATGACCAAAGGGTTGGAGGCTGTCGGAAGGTTCTATTTTTATTTTCTCTATTTAGAAACAGTCTTTATTTAGAAACAGCCTCGCAAGTGGAAGACTCCGCCGCGAGGGGCCCGTCTGCAGCCCGCCTTCCGGCTCAGGGAGATGACCAAAGGGTTGGAGGCTGTCGGAAGGTTCTATTTTTATTTTCTCTATTTAGAAACAGTCTTTATTTAGAAACAGCCTCGCAAGTGGAAGACTCCGCCGCGAGGGGCCCGTCTGCAGCCCGCCTTCCGGCTCAGGGAGATGACCAAAGGCCTGGAGGCTGTCGGAAGGTTTTATTCTTATTTTCTTTATTTAGAAACAGTCTTTATTTAGAAACAGCCTCGCAAGTGGAAGACTCCGCCGCGAGGGGCCCGTCTGCAGCCCGCCTTCCGGCTCAGGGAGATGACCAAAGGGTTGGAGGCTGTCGGAAGGTTCTATTTTTATTTTCTCTATTTAGAAACAGTCTTTATTTAGAAACAGCCTCGCAAGTGGAAGACTCCGCCGCGAGGGGCCCGTCTGCAGCCCGCCTTCCGGCTCAGGGAGATGACCAAAGGGTTGGAGGCTGTCGGAAGGTTCTATTTTTATTTTCTCTATTTAGAAACAGTCTTTATTTAGAAACAGCCTCGCAAGTGGAAGACTCCGCCGCGAGGGGCCCGTCTGCAGCCCGCCTTCCGGCTCAGGGAGATGACCAAAGGGTTGGAGGCTGTCGGAAGGTTCTATTTTTATTTTCTCTATTTAGAAACAGTCTTTATTTAGAAACAGCCTCGCAAGTGGAAGACTCCGCCGCGAGGGGCCCGTCTGCAGCCCGCCTTCCGGCTCAGGGAGATGACCAAAGGGTTGGAGGCTGTCGGAAGGTTCTATTTTTATTTTCTCTATTTAGAAACAGTCTTTATTTAGAAACAGCCTCGCAAGTGGAAGACTCCGCCGCGAGGGGCCCGTCTGCAGCCCGCCTTCCGGCTCAGGGAGATGACCAAAGGGTTGGAGGCTGTCGGAAGGTTCTATTTTTATTTTCTCTATTTAGAAACAGTCTTTATTTAGAAACAGCCTCGCAAGTGGAAGACTCCGCCGCGAGGGGCCCGTCTGCAGCCCGCCTTCCGGCTCAGGGAGATGACCAAAGGGTTGGAGGCTGTCGGAAGGTTCTATTTTTATTTTCTCTATTTAGAAACAGTCTTTATTTAGAAACAGCCTCGCAAGTGGAAGACTCCGCCGCGAGGGGCCCGTCTGCAGCCCGCCTTCCGGCTCAGGGAGATGACCAAAGGGTTGGAGGCTGTCGGAAGGTTCTATTTTTATTTTCTCTATTTAGAAACAGTCTTTATTTAGAAACAGCCTCGCAAGTGGAAGACTCCGCCGCGAGGGGCCCGTCTGCAGCCCGCCTTCCGGCTCAGGGAGATGACCAAAGGGTTGGAGGCTGTCGGAAGGTTCTATTTTTATTTTCTCTATTTAGAAACAGTCTTTATTTAGAAACAGCCTCGCAAGTGGAAGACTCCGCCGCGAGGGGCCCGTCTGCAGCCCGCCTTCCGGCTCAGGGAGATGACCAAAGGGTTGGAGGCTGTCGGAAGGTTCTATTTTTATTTTCTCTATTTAGAAACAGTCTTTATTTAGAAACAGCCTCGCAAGTGGAAGACTCCGCCGCGAGGGGCCCGTCTGCAGCCCGCCTTCCGGCTCAGGGAGATGACCAAAGGGTTGGAGGCTGTCGGAAGGTTCTATTTTTATTTTCTCTATTTAGAAACAGTCTTTATTTAGAAACAGCCTCGCAAGTGGAAGACTCCGCCGCGAGGGGCCCGTCTGCAGCCCGCCTTCCGGCTCAGGGAGATGACCAAAGGCCTGGAGGCTGTCGGAAGGTTTTATTCTTATTTTCTTTATTTAGAAACAGTCTTTATTTAGAAACAGCCTCGCAAGTGGAAGACTCCGCCGCGAGGGGCCCGTCTGCAGCCCGCCTTCCGGCTCAGGGAGATGACCAAAGGGTTGGAGGCTGTCGGAAGGTTCTATTTTTATTTTCTCTATTTAGAAACAGTCTTTATTTAGAAACAGCCTCGCAAGTGGAAGACTCCGCCGCGAGGGGCCCGTCTGCAGCCCGCCTTCCGGCTCAGGGAGATGACCAAAGGGTTGGAGGCTGTCGGAAGGTTCTATTTTTATTTTCTCTATTTAGAAACAGTCTTTATTTAGAAACAGCCTCGCAAGTGGAAGACTCCGCCGCGAGGGGCCCGTCTGCAGCCCGCCTTCCGGCTCAGGGAGATGACCAAAGGGTTGGAGGCTGTCGGAAGGTTCTATTTTTATTTTCTCTATTTAGAAACAGTCTTTATTTAGAAACAGCCTCGCAAGTGGAAGACTCCGCCGCGAGGGGCCCGTCTGCAGCCCGCCTTCCGGCTCAGGGAGATGACCAAAGGGTTGGAGGCTGTCGGAAGGTTCTATTTTTATTTTCTCTATTTAGAAACAGTCTTTATTTAGAAACAGCCTCGCAAGTGGAAGACTCCGCCGCGAGGGGCCCGTCTGCAGCCCGCCTTCCGGCTCAGGGAGATGACCAAAGGCCTGGAGGCTGTCGGAAGGTTTTATTCTTATTTTCTTTATTTAGAAACAGTCTTTATTTAGAAACAGCCTCGCAAGTGGAAGACTCCGCCGCGAGGGGCCCGTCTGCAGCCCGCCTTCCGGCTCAGGGAGATGACCAAAGGCCTGGAGGCTGTCGGAAGGTTTTATTCTTATTTTCTTTATTTAGAAACAGTCTTTATTTAGAAACAGCCTCGCAAGTGGAAGACTCCGCCGCGAGGGGCCCGTCTGCAGCCCGCCTTCCGGCTCAGGGAGATGACCAAAGGCCTGGAGGCTGTCGGAAGGTTTTATTCTTATTTTCTTTATTTAGAAACAGTCTTTATTTAGAAACAGCCTCGCAAGTGGAAGACTCCGCCGCGAGGGGCCCGTCTGCAGCCCGCCTTCCGGCTCAGGGAGATGACCAAAGGCCTGGAGGCTGTCGGAAGGTTTTATTCTTATTTTCTTTATTTAGAAACAGTCTTTATTTAGAAACAGCCTCGCAAGTGGAAGACTCCGCCGCGAGGGGCCCGTCTGCAGCCCGCCTTCCGGCTCAGGGAGATGACCAAAGGCCTGGAGGCTGTCGGAAGGTTTTATTCTTATTTTCTTTATTTAGAAACAGTCTTTATTTAGAAACAGCCTCGCAAGTGGAAGACTCCGCCGCGAGGGGCCCGTCTGCAGCCCGCCTTCCGGCTCAGGGAGATGACCAAAGGGTTGGAGGCTGTCGGAAGGTTCTATTTTTATTTTCTCTATTTAGAAACAGTCTTTATTTAGAAACAGCCTCGCAAGTGGAAGACTCCGCCGCGAGGGGCCCGTCTGCAGCCCGCCTTCCGGCTCAGGGAGATGACCAAAGGCCTGGAGGCTGTCGGAAGGTTTTATTCTTATTTTCTTTATTTAGAAACAGTCTTTATTTAGAAACAGCCTCGCAAGTGGAAGACTCCGCCGCGAGGGGCCCGTCTGCAGCCCGCCTTCCGGCTCAGGGAGATGACCAAAGGCCTGGAGGCTGTCGGAAGGTTTTATTCTTATTTTCTTTATTTAGAAACAGTCTTTATTTAGAAACAGCCTCGCAAGTGGAAGACTCCGCCGCGAGGGGCCCGTCTGCAGCCCGCCTTCCGGCTCAGGGAGATGACCAAAGGCCTGGAGGCTGTCGGAAGGTTTTATTCTTATTTTCTTTATTTAGAAACAGTCTTTATTTAGAAACAGCCTCGCAAGTGGAAGACTCCGCCGCGAGGGGGCCCGTCTGCAGCCCGCCTTCCGGCTCAGGGAGATGACCAAAGGCCTGGAGGCTGTCGGAAGGTTTTATTCTTATTTTCTTTATTTAGAAACAGTCTTTATTTTAGAAACAGCCTCGCAAGTGGAAGACTCCGCCGCGAGGGGCCCGTCTGCAGCCCGCCTTCCGGCTCAGGGAGATGACCAAAGGCCTGGAGGCTGTCGGAAGGTTTTATTCTTATTTTCTTTATTTAGAAACAGTCTTTATTTAGAAACAGCCTCGCAAGGTGGAAAGACTCCGCCGCGAGGGGCCCGTCTGCAGGCCCGCCTTCCGGCTCAGGGAGATGACCAAAGGCCTGGAGGCTGTCGGAAGGTTTTATTCTTATTTTCTTTATTTAGAAACAGTCTTTATTTAGAAACAGCCTCGCAAGTGGAAGACTCCGCCGCGAGGGGCCCGTCTGCAGCCCGCCTTCCGGCTCAGGGAGATGACCAAAGGCCTGGAGGCTGTCGGAAGGTTTTATTCTTATTTTTCTTTATTTAGAAACAGTCTTTATTTAGAAACAGCCTCGCAAGTGGAAGACTCCGCCGCGAGGGGCCCGTCTGCAGCCCGCCTTCCGGCTCAGGGAGATGACCAAAGGGTTGGAGGCTGTCGGAAGGTTCTATTTTTATTTTCTCTATTTAGAAACAGTCTTTATTTAGAAACAGCCTCGCAAGTGGAAGACTCCGCCGCGAGGGGCCCGTCTGCAGCCCGCCTTCGGCTCAGGGAGATGACCAAAGGCCTGGAGGCTGTCGGAAGGTTTTATTCTTATTTTCTTTATTTAGAAACAGTCTTTATTTAGAAACAGCCTCGCAAGTGGAAGACTCCGCGCGAGGGGCCCGTCTGCAGCCCGCCTTCCGGCTCAGGGAGATGACCAAAGGCCTGGAGGCTGTCGGAAGGTTTTATTCTTATTTTCTTTATTTAGAAACAGTCTTTATTTAGAAACAGCCTCGCAAGTGGAAGACTCCGCCGCGAGGGGCCCGTCTGCAGCCCGCCTTCCGGCTCAGGGAGATGACCAAAGGCCTGGAGGCTGTCGGAAGGTTTTATTCTTATTTTCTTTATTTAGAAACAGTCTTTATTTAGAAACAGCCTCGCAAGTGGAAGACTCCGCCGCGAGGGGCCCGTCTGCAGCCCGCCTTCCGGCTCAGGGAGATGACCAAAGGCCTGGAGGCTGTCGGAAGGTTTTATTCTTATTTTCTTTATTTAGAAACAGTCTTTATTTAGAAACAGCCTCGCAAGTGGAAGACTCCGCCGCGAGGGGCCCGTCTGCAGCCCGCCTTCCGGCTCAGGGAGATGACCAAAGGCCTGGAGGCTGTCGGAAGGTTTTATTCTTATTTTCTTTATTTAGAAACAGTCTTTATTTAGAAACAGCCTCGCAAGTGGAAGACTCCGCCGCGAGGGGCCCGTCTGCAGCCCGCCTTCCGGCTCAGGGAGATGACCAAAGGCCTGGAGGCTGTCGGAAGGTTTTATTCTTATTTTCTTTATTTAGAAAACAGTCTTTATTTAGAAACAGCCTCGCAAGTGGAAGACTCCGCCGCGAGGGGCCCGTCTGCAGCCCGCCTTCCGGCTCAGGGAGATGACCAAGGGCTTGGAGGCTGTTGGAAGGTTTTACTTTTATTTTCTCTATTTAGAAACAATAGTAAGTTCTTCCGGCTCAGGGAGATGACCAAAGGCTTGGAGGCTGTCGGAAGGTTTTATTTTTATTTTCTCTATTTAGAAACAATAGTAAGTTCTTCCGGCTCAGGGAGATGACCAAAGGCTTGGAGGCTGTCGGAAGGTTTTATTTTTATTTTCTCTATTTAGAAACAATAGTAAGTTCTTCCGGCTCAGGGAGATGACCAAAGGCTTGGAGGCTGTCGGAAGGTTTTATTTTTATTTTCTCTATTTAGAAACAATAGTAAGTATATTGTGCATTCATCATCATCAGCCTATGATAGTCCACTGCTGGACGTACACTGTTAAAAATTAGGGAATTTTACAGACGAAAACATTACAGAATTCTGTAAAATTACATCATTTTCACAGAAAAAAATTGTAATTTCACATATTTTTCATCAATTTTACAAAAATAAATTTAAAAATTGATGAAAAATATGTGAAATTACAAATTTTTCTGTGAAAATGATGTAATTTTACATTTTTTCGTCTGTAAAATTCCCTAATTTTTAACAGTGTAGGCCTCTCCTATTAACTATGCGTATAGACGCATTAGGAGGTAAATGCCCATAATAGCCACGCTGGGCAAGCGGATTGGCGATCGCAGTAATGTGTCTACTGTGATGACGCTGCTGCCCATCACCAATCGTTTATTAAATGATGGTAAGTGACACTTCAATCCCTTAGTCGACTCTTACGACACCCGCAGGAGGAGTTGGAGTAGTGACAAATGTATTCTTACTGCCGTCACCACACGGCCACATTGTGCATTAGGGTGGATCGATTTTTTATTTTTGGAAATAAACGTGGACCCTCTAAGCCCGCGCTACGAGATCCGCGCCTTCGCGGGGCCCATGGCGGCGCGCGCGGCCGACGACTTCCTAGGCCAGTCATTTTAGCTCAAATTTGGTAAGAATCTCGGAATTCGAGATACCCAGCTGTAACTTTGTAAATAGTTCTATATTGACACCCTTAAAGTTGTCTCAAAACCTACATTATGGTAGGGTGTACGCAACTATTAAATTTCAAGGTCAAAAGGTCACAAAAATCGTCTTTTTGCGCTTTTTTTGTACATATTTCTTTTCCTATGGGTTTTT